>CAJQZP010000936.1:197500-504732 GCA_907164705.1 Parnassius apollo
CAGACTGGAAATTCAGAATAAAACCTGTCACAGCCGTAGATCGTACGGCGCGGGTACGCTAACACGGTAAATATGCTACGCAGTATTTTCATTTATGACAGTTACTGTTTTAGGTAAATAAGAATTTAAAAAATGCGAATACAAAATGTATACTTATCTGAACTTTATTTCAAATTACGACGACAAAGTGCGCACAATAATTATGACAACGTTTTCTAAGTCAATTAAACAAAATCAGTGTTATATTGTTGAAAACAATGTTCTTGATTTACAAAACAAAGAGCTAGTCTTCTCGACTGCTTGCATTCGGTTCAAGGAGTTACTGAGGATGGACCGTAACTTAGTGCGCAAATTATTATTAAGGCTGCAGAGCCCGTTTAGTAGTATTTGTTACCTATATTATTAATTGGAGTATTTATATTTAACATACGTTTGTGTGGCGTCTCCGCACAGACACAGAGCGGTATCGTATCATTGTGGGTAGTCTGTGTGTGTGCGCGGTTATTATGAATGCGCCAAAATATACGCAGAGATATGCAGCACCATGAATTATAATAAAAATACAAAACAATTATAATCTCTGTTGCTTTTATACTGTTAATAAACCAAATTTCTCTGTTCCTAGCAAAACTACGGTTAGTTCTTCTAACAAAAACTTACTAAACATTTTGAAAAGACGCAAAAATTCACATATGACCAAACATTCAACCTGATTATAAGTGGATGTTGGGGCCCATTGAAGCGTGCGCATATAAGTGTGTCAAACCAAACTCTTGTGTGCACGCTATATTCTTACGGTTAATTTTCCAGGAGAGACCGAAGAGCCATATAAGTTCGGGGATATTTGGACACAGTCTTCGACCGTTATTGGATCTAATTGAAATATATCCCGAAAGGGTTTGAAAAACTGTACCCGGAAATGGGATACCAAACATATATTGCCTTTAATTTGTAGAATCAGTCGTTACTTTGCGAAAATACATTATTCTTAACATGTTTTGTTTTACAGAATAAGGGTAGCAAATGAACTAATTACATTACAACTTTGCGTCTACTTTCGGCTAAGAACTAAAACGTAGTACTGCAAATAGATGCATATAGATTTGTGGCGTATTGCAAGAAATGTTTGTTTGTTGATATCTTTCTTTTCTTTCTTTCTTTCTTACTTTCTTTCTGTGTACAAGATGGTATAGCGCTTTTTATCGAAGGCAATGAAATCATTCTGGCATTACCCACAGTTGCCTCTTAAAATGTTCATTCGACGAAATGGGGCGATGGATCCCTTCACGGCGGCACACCTTTTATTTGTTAGTACAAACTACGAAGCGACTCTTTTGTATATTCTAATACCCATACACAACACCACGATAACAGGCCCATATTCAGCATTGGACTCTTACGGTCTGAAAAAGATACGATAGAGATAATATTTATATAAAGAATTGTGGCCGTGGAAGGAAAATGGGAGATCTCCCACCGGGCAAGGTGTTCTGCCCGGGGAGCGGCCAACACTTTATGTGATAGTTCGGAGATGTTTTATATATACTGTTTATGATTCGGAATGTTGATAGTGTGATTTAGGCTTCGGTGTATTTCGCTTGTGGCGCGACGACAGCGCCGCTACATCACCCCCTGCTCAGACCGGAGGTCGATAGTGCAGTCGAGTTGTCGACAAATGTGCAAGTGCCAGGATATTGTCTTGTCTGCGGTGAGTCGAGAAGAAGGCAAGTAATCTGCGAGAGTGCCCTGAAGCAGAGGCGAGCAGTAAGACTCAGAGCCTTGCTGAACACTGTAGCGCAGAGAGTAGCTTGAAGGAACAGGAAGCATTATTATTCCAGTGCTGCGATGAACCTTGTGAAGCTAGATGGCTTGCTGGATATGAAGACTGCAGACGATATCTGCTTGGGAGCGAATGGGTGGGGTAATCTATGACAATGATGAAGCTTGAAGTTTCCGAAGGTTGTTGGTTGCGTGTTCAGATCACGTCGGGTGGTCACCACTGTGGCCGTGGTAGGAAAAGGGGAGATCTCCCGCCGGGCAAGGTGTTCTGCCCGGGGAGCGGCCAACGCTCCATGTGATAGTTCGGAGATGTTCTATATATACTGTTTATGATTCGGAATGTTGATAGCGTGATTTAGGCTTCGGTGTATTTCGCTTGTGACGCGACGACAGCGCCGCTACAATAACTAACAGTGAATAAAACTTATTTTACGGATTTTATTGCGGAATTATATTATTTTCCTCATTTAACACATTTTACAAAAACTGAAGGTAGCCGGACAATTATGACATCAGGAAGTCAAATACTTAATTTCCGACATGACGATGCGTCCTGTAAAACACCCGAAACATTGGGAATCAAAATTAAGTTAAATTAAACGCGATAAAACCAGTAACATTAGTTTATTCAATTAAGATAAGAAATCTTTTGGGTATCCTAACATCATACCGGAGTGTAGTAGGAGACAGCTGAGGGAGACAAACAGTAGATGAGCAACGGTGCCTTCCCAATAATATCTCAATACAAAAAAAACTTCGGCTGCCTACCCGCTTTCCTAGCGTGCCAACTATGTCAAATATCCCCCCTTATGAAGCAATATATAGGAAAGGCCTTTGTTCAGCAGTGTATTTTGATAGGCTATTATGTTGATGATTTACTAATATCTTCAACAATTCAGTGTACTTGTACACTAGTACAAAGTATCTTATGTACTCATACACTAGTACAAAGTATATTATGTAGAGTAAACTACTGTAAGTATATTAATAACCAATCTCGTTATTAATATACTTACAAAATTTTCGTATAATACAGATTCAGAACGGCTTCTACGGCTAAAAGTAGCACACAAAACACTGAAAAGGGAAAAGTTTTAGGATTACACAAAAAAGAATTCTCATAAAGTTTGACAGGATGTCGCCTACGTTAGGAAGCTTTTTTCATTTCATATATACATGTATGTTTATATAAAGACAAACTTTTTTCATATTTTAACACCTACTTTAGGTGTTAAAATAAGGTAAGGTTTTATATAAAATAGGTGTTAAAATCACACATAGTCCACCTGATGATAAGTGGCAGCTGTGGTAAATAAAGATCGATCCTTCATTATGAATCGAAATGCAGATGCGTTATCACCCCTGAGGACTAAGAAGTCCCTGTTACCTGCAAATAGACTCTCCGGTTCTCGTCGTCAGTCTACTAATGATGAAGAGTATTTTAACAGAGGCTTAGAGTGTATTATATTATTTAAGTTCTAAGTACGGTGCGACTGAAACATACTATACTTTAGGGTCCAAAGATATTTTGATAACACTGAGTAATCCACTATCCCATATCGTAATCTCACTACCCCATATCGACATCATAGGTGTTTGTAAGTAGTTTGTAATAGGAGAGAAAATACCAGGTAATGAACAGTGGTGTCTGTCAAATAACAACTATAAAAAATTGTAACATGAATAAATCCCCCCCCCCCACGAATAATCCCCTACGAAGCAATATATGGGGAACATCTATATTCAGCTGTAGACTTTTGATAGGCTCTGAAGGTAATATAAAACGGACTTGTGGCTGCGTTTGCTTTGTGTCTGCTGCATATTTGCATGCGCTATAACTGCCTGTGCCATTTTTGTAATTTTAGAAGATTCTTTGACATTAAAATAATTAATTTATGGCAAAAAAAATATAGGAACGTGTCAGTGTTAGGTATAAATTATTTCGTTGAAAGTGTTTACTCTATATTAATTATGGGAGAAAACAAGGAAATACATATATATGGACTAAATGCCACCAACGTCAAGGATTTTTTATTATACCTTTGATATTTTTTTAATGTAAACTACTTTTTATACGGACGATAAAAAAGCTTATAGAAAGTAATATATAATAAACAAGAGCCTTATCCTTCAAAGCGCTTTAAATAAACTATTGTGTTATAAGTCTTTTAACAATATAACTGTAAAATGTACCTAAATTAATTTTACGGATTTTACCGCGTTTATTTTATGAACTGTTCATTTTCATTTTGAATATATCGGACCATAAACAATAATTAAAAAAGCTGAAGGTACTCCGGGTTTAACAATGACATCGGGACGTCAGTCATCTCAGTCCCCCGTGACCATGGGTGCCGGAAAGCGCCCGAAACGTCGGGAATTAAAAACAAAAGTAATTAAAAGTAAAATAAACGCGATAAAATCCGTAAAAGTAGTTTTAATCAATGTGTAGTGTTCGCGTAAATATAAGAAATCATAATGTACCTAAATGTCAAAAAATATAAGGCAGTGGAAGAGCCACGTGGCAGCTTTTGCTGTTGCACGTATAGGGCGGCACGAACCGCGGTACCACGACCTCACAGAAGACCAGCGTGAACTAGAAACTCAGCTTCTCCATTCCGTCTGGTGAGTGCAGGAGTTCGGAGGACCAATACTCTCCTCTTCCTAACATGGTAGCGGATATGAATAGAATTCTACCCCAGGGGGGTACCAATACCCATGGTGACGGAGAATCTCTCGCTGAGAATCCACGCCCAGGCTTCCCTACTCTTCCTGAGCGTAGGTGCTCAGTATGCACCGCGTATTCTGAGGGGGGAGGTAAAATCCCGCTCGAAACTAAACCTGCCCGGTACAAACGGAGCAATAAGACAAAGGCGCCCTGCAACGCTTTCCGTGAATTTCTTCAACATCACAAACGCCGTCTACTACCATCTGGAAATGGCGAAGCCAGTATTGCTCTTTCTAACCGAGACACAGGTGCCCTCTCTGGCTGACACTTCGTATAAATTGTATTCATTATAGTATTTAAATGAGAAATTGAAAATAACATTCCTCATCATCATCATCATAATAACAGCCCTTCACAAGTCTACTGCTGACCACCACTGCTCATCACCAAATGAATGCCTCAAATCACGGTCCTGAGTAGGTGATTCAGTTTTAACTTGAGCTTGTGATATTTTTTGACTAAAAATGCCAAAGAGAGACAGAGAGAGAAGCATACCCACATGCACGCACACACACACACATGTTAAATAAAAAAAAATATAGTTTGCTAATTGTAACTAAAAATGTATTTTAATTTTTAAAACTTATTTTATTTTTAATTTAAGGCTTTATTACCTCTAACGGACACGAGCATCGGTAAAGTGGGTTCTTTGTGTCCTCTTACTCCCAGGACAATTCAATAATATGTAATAAAACAACATCTTCTTCTTCTTCTTCTTCATTACAGCCCTTCACAAGTCCACTGCTGATCATAGGCCTTCCCCAAGTTATGCTACAAAGCACGGTCCTGAGCCACCTGCATCCATCGACTTCCTGCGTGTCTTACCAGGTCGTCACTCCATCTAGTGGGAGGTCAACCTACACTTCGCCTACCGGAACGAGGCTGCCACTCGAGAACCTTTTTTCTCCAACGGTTGTCGGTTCCTCGAGCTACATGGCTGGCCCATTGCCACTTCAACTTACTAATCCGTTGGGCTATGTCAATCACTCTGGTTCTACTGTGGATATCCTCATTTCTAAGTTTATCCGAAGAAGTTTATTAAGAAACCCCGAGCACAGCCCTCTGCATAGCTCGCTGAGTGACTTTGAGCGTCCTTATACGGCCAGCAGTGAAGGACCACGTCTCGGTTCCGTAGGTCATTGGTTTCCGCACTGGTTATACAACTTAGTTTTCAGGTTTTGAGGTATACCTGACGAGAAGATGTGTCGTAATTTCCCGAACGCTGCCCAGCCGAGTTGAATCCGTCGATAGACCTGTCGGTCGAAGTTGGACTTACCTAATCGGACTATTTGTCCCAGGTAAACGTACTCGACAACAACTTCGAGCTTAGTGCTCCCAACAACTACGGGCATAGGTGTGACATGGACATTAAACATGATCTTTGTTTTGCCCATGTTCATCTTAAGATCTATCCATTGGGAGGCACTATTGAGATCATTGAGCATATTGTTTAATTCCTCCAGCGATTCTGCCATAAGGACTATATCGACGGCAAATCGAAGGTGAGTGATGTACTCGCCATTGATATTAGTACCGTATCCTTTCCAGTACAGTAGCTTGAAAATGTCTTCGAATGCAGCGGTGAAGAGTTTCGGGGAAATAACGTCACCCTGTCTTACAACTCTCTGCAGTTGCATAGGAACCATATACAATCTTAAAATTAATTTTGTTTTAATTAAAATTAAAAAATGGTCTAGTTTCCTGAAAAAAAAAATTATTTCTGTACGTTTGAATATTGATCCCTGATAAGGCACTTAACGAGAACCACAGGGTTTTTGTAACATGTTGTACACTTAATTTAGGAGCTACTATTTAACATTTATACAGGGAAACCTATTATTGGCTGCTATAACCATTTATGAATTGTTATTACTAATTTCTAATTGTATATTCATAAGAGCTGTTTTATTTTTCTAAATAAATTCAATAAAAAAGTAAAATAACATTTAAACTAAACAAAATTTTACGACTTTTATCGCGTATATTAACTTATTTTAAATTCCCGTCTGTTCGAGTACTTACTTACGTAAACGTATTTTACGTAACTTAACATCGGGAATTTTTAAAAATATACTAAAATCCGCGATAAAATACGTGACAGTTTCATTTAAATGTCTAGTGTTCGCATAAACATAAGAAATCATTAGGTAGAAGACTTTTATATTATACCTTCTTGACAGCAAATATTAGTATAGTATAACCTAGTAATGAAATAGCATTTGTGGAACGTTTTCTTTGTAATATAAGCAATTATTAAATATTTTTCTTTCATTACCTCTGTAAGGTTTAGCTAAACAACGTAGCCACAAGGTAATTGAATAAAAATATGAACATAAAGATCAGAAACTGAAAAATAATATTTGATAGCTCTTGAAATTCCAACAATTAATTAAATGTTTTCAATGTTTTCAAAATATATATAATGAAATTAAAACATACAGCCAAATGGAAAACTTATAAAAATGTATAAACAATGTTACAGTCTATAAAGTAAGTCTCATTGCTGGCTGCAGACGTCTCCTAATTTCTGGATTATGGAGCAATTTTTTAGTCTGCTCTAGTGCGAGCTGATGGACTTCATATGTTCCTCAACAATATTCTGCATGTTTTACCAGGTCGTTACTCTATCCAGTGGGGGGTCACCCCACATTTCGCCTGCCAACCATCTTCTAACTCATCGACTCATTGACATTTCAGCTCAGATCAGTTATTGACTGTGGGGTTTTAAATAACTTTAAATGAAAGTAATTTACGGACTTTATCGCGTTTTATTTTAACTTTTTAATTAACAACGTTTCGGGTGCTTTACAGCACACATGGTCACAAGAGAAACTGAGGTTTTTGACGTACCGAAGTTATAGTTAACCCGAGAACTAAGAGAGAATTAAACGCGACAAAATCGGTAAAATTAGGTTCATTTAATGTGTAGTATTCGCGTAAGTATAAAAAATCTTTAGTTAAAATTATTTGTTTCATTGATTTCGTTTTTATAGGCTCCACCGAAAATTAAGCGTCATGAACAGCTTGCTACCTTACTTCAATTCGTGAATTACGCTGAGTGAAGACAATTTTAGTGTGTATTAATCTTTCATAGTTTACTGATTGAAAGTAGTTCTTCTGTCTTTAATTTTTGAAGCAATAAAATAGAACAGCATAGAATTTTTTTACCTGATACGGATTACAAAAATATGAAATACTTTATGTTTTGGAAAATATCTCTGCTTGGTACTCTATTGATTTGTAAAATATATCTTTGCCTGGAAATAACCTGAAAGAAATCCAACGTTAATTTTTTTAAATAAAAAGAAGAGTTTACAGTCATTAAAGTTACAAAATAATTAACAACATAAAACAAATTGGAAATAGCTTGGTAGCGATCATCTCATTTCAAGGGGTGTCTGGATCATGCCAAATAGAAGTCCGTAGTCTCTGTCTACCCCTCTGGGTGACAGGCGTGAGTGTTTATGCATGGTATGTATTGTAATGTACTATAATTAGCATAACTAATTACTACATCCCTCTTACAAATGAGAGCAGAGCCTGTGATGTGCAGTAGGTCGTACATAATTTACCGTAAAAAGAATAAAACACCTAGTTTTTTCAATGTGGAATTTGAAAAATATAAGATAGGGCCTATCTCACTACAACCATAATAAGTTTTCAAGAAGTACCTATTCAACTGTCAAGGACTATCACGCATGCTGTAATTTTTCCTGAAAATAACGTAATGAAAAAATAACCCCTCATTTTCATTATTATGTTGTTGTACCAAGTTTGGTTTTTACTTGTATAACTTGTATAACCTTGCTTTCATAAATATTCAAACAATTAAATATTGACAAGCAAGCAAGTGTGACTAAGTTTGCTTTTCCAAAGTTTGCGAAAGCTGGTGTCACTGATGTACTTTCTTGAATAGCGCTTCGATATGACAGCAAAAACGGTTGTATGTGCTTATCCCAATCTCGTTGCCGGTTGTCTACAACTTTTGCTAGGTACCTCTCCAATGTCTGATTAAATCGTTCTACCATTCCACCAGATGGCGGGTGATAAGAAGTCGTTCTTGTTTTATGAGTACCCATAAGTCGGCAAGTTTCCTGGAATATTTCAGACTCAAAATTCCTTCCTTGATCGCTGTGAATCTCTAAAGGTACTCCAAAACGACAGAAGACTTCATGAACTAGTTTATCCGCAGCTGTCGAAGCTTCTTGATTTGGAATGGCAAAGACTTCTGGCCGCTTAGTGAAGTAATCCATCACAACCATGAAATACTTGTTACCGCTTTCACTTTCCGGAAACGGCCCCGCCACGTCAATGGCTATTCTCTCCCATGGTGCACCAACATTGTACAACTTCAATGCACCTCTACTACGAGTCTGAGGTCCCTTTACAGCCGCACAACTTGTACATTTGTGACACCAGTCCTCGACATCGTTTCGACAGTGGACCCAATAAAACCGTTCTCGGATCTTCAGTAGAGTTCGTTTAACTCCCAGATGGCCTCCTGAACAATCATTATGGTACAGCTGTAGAACATCCGGTACTTTAGCTTTAGCGACAACCATTTGCAAATGACAGCTGTCTCCCCGAACATTTTCCCATTTACGACACAGAACTCCATCCTGAAGGAGTAAGCTGTCCCACTGGGCCCAATAGCTTTTAGTGGTCGAACTCATCGCTGAGACGTCGCTCCACTTGGGTTTGGGAGCACTGGCCTTCATTCTTCAGAATCGGCTTGATGTCCGGATCTTCCTGCTGTACACGTTGTAAGCTGTCCTTCCACTCGTTGCTGAGGTGGTCTGTCCTGAGCAACCTCACGGATACCACTTCCTTACTCTCTTGCCTAGTACAATGTTTGCAATCTTCAGAACAAGGTCTTCTTGACAATGCATCTGCGTTGCCATGAGATTTCCTGCTGCGATGTTCGATCTCAAAGTCGTATTCCTGCAGTAGTTCAATCCATCTCGCAACTTGTCCTTCTGGATTTTTAAACTGTAATAGCCATTTTAGTGCAGCATGGTCAGTTCGTAAGTGAAATTTCCGCCCCAGAAGATATTTGCTAAAATGCTGCAACGACTTTACCACAGCTAGCAATTCGCGTCTTGTGACACAATAGTTCCTTTCCGGTTTTGACAACGACTTGCTGAAGTACGCTATCACGACCTCTTGGTCAACCATTTCGTTGAGACAACAAACCGCCAAGTCCTATATCACTTGCGTCTGTGTCAACTATAAATTCTTTGCTTGCATCAGGGTATCCCAAAATAGGTGTTTTGCACAGACGGTCCTTGAGCTCCTGGAATGCGATATTGCAACTTTCATCCCAGCGGAAAAGTCACTTCTCCTCGGTTAGCTTATGCAGAGGTTTGGCTATATCTGCAAAGTTCTTCACAAACCGCCGGTAATAGGAGCACAAACCCCAAAAATGCTCTAACCTGCGTCTTGTCTTTTGGAACCGGCCAATCCTTGGCAGCGGTGATTTTCTCTGGATCCGTGCGGATGCCCTCTTCCGATACAACATATCCCAAAAAGTTAACTTGCCGTTTGAATAGTAAACATTTCTTCGGACTCAACTTGAGGTTGGCACTCTGAATCTTCATGAGCACGCGTTCCAGATTTTGAAGGTGTTCCTCAAACGTACGGCCCACGATGATGATTTCATCCAAGTAGACCAGACAGGCATCGCCAATTAGCCCGGTAAGTACAAGTTCCATCAGCCTTTCAAACGTTGCTGGAGCATTGCACAACCCAAACGGCATTACTTTAAATTGCCACAGACCCTTTCCCGTCGAGAACGCATTTTTCTCTTTGTCCTTAGGGTCAATTTCAACTTGCCAATAGCCACTTTTTAGATCCAGTGTGCTAAACCACTTTATTCCTGTAAGCATGTCCAGCGTGTCATCAATTCTTGGCAAGGGATAGCTGTCCTTCTTCGTAACGTCGTTAAGACGGCGGTAGTCAACACAAAACCGCATGCTGCCATCCTTCTTCTTTACCAGCACCACTGGTGAACACCATGGACTAGAGGAAGGTTCAATAACACCATCTTTCACCATTCCTTCAATCATGGTTTCCACTTCCTTTTCACGTGCTACCGGCAATCTTCTTGGTCGCTGACGGATAGGCAATTCTTCTCCTGTGTTTATTTTGTGTTGTGTTTTCTACGTCAGCATCGTTTGATGAGAATACATCGACGTACTTGAGTAACAACTTCTTCGCCTTGACCATTTCGGTCGGGGAGAGAACAAGTAGATGGTGTGACGATGGGCTCACCTGTATCTCCCATTGTCGCCGACATATTCATTGAAGACTTTGAGGAGAAAGCCCTGCTTACTTCTCCTATAAATCCAAGATTCTACAAGCGGTACGTAGGCGACACTTTCACAATTCTACCTTTAGATAAAGTAACTGCATTTTTAGACCATCTTAACTCTATAAATTCTACAATTCAGTTCACAATGGAGTTAGAGGCAAACAATTCCTTAGCTTTTCTAGATGTGTTAGTAATTCGGAATCCTGATAACACCTTGAGCCATACTGTGTATAGAAAAAAGACCCATACAGATAGATATTTAAACGGTGATTCTCACCACCATCCTTCACAGTTAGCTACCGTGGGTAAATCTTTGTTTCAGAGAGCACGAGGGATCTGTGACAGTAAACACCTGGCTGCCGAGCTCCACCATGTCAAGCAAGTTTTGCATGAAAACAAGCTTCGGGTCCCGCGCCTACGTCACAGTGAACGAGTGAAGCCGGCCACAGTCGAGCGTGTACCTGCTGTACTGCCATATGTTAGAGGAGTCACTGACAAGATTGGCTACATCTTGAAGCGCGCTTCCATCAAAACATACTTCAAGCCGCTGAAGAAGATTGGTCAGTTTTTACCATCAGTCAAGTGTAATGTCCCTCTGCAAGATGCAGGAGTGTACAAGCTTGATTGTGAATGTGGTCTCTCCTACATAGGACAAACTAAAAGATCAATTAAAACCCGCGTTAAAGAACATATAGCTGATGTGAAGAATCGACGCTCCGGGAAGTCTGCAGTCTGTGAACACGTACAGGATCACCCCCGTCACTACATCAGATTTGATAGACCACAAATCCTCACTAAAGAATACCGATTCCTTCCAAGGATGATTCGCGAGGCTATTGAAATCAAAAAACATCCTAATTTGAATAGAGAAGATGGATGGGTGCTACCATCTGCTTGGGATCCTATAATAAATAAAATTAAATCCCAACCCAAGCATACAACTGCAAGACTTCAAGATACCATAAGTTCATACTGTGTAGATCGGAACAAAATTTAAATTTTAATCTGTGGTAACCGCGGTTAACTATGACATCCGGACGTTGAACATCTCAATCCCGCCCGTGACCGTGAATGCTGTAAAGCTTTCGAAACGTCGGGTATTTAAAAAGTTAAATATACGCGACAAATTCCGTAAAAACTAGTATTATTTCAATGAATCACTAAAGTTAGAAATAAATAATAATAAAAATAATCCACGATATCTTTGGCAAATATTAAATAGGTTAACCGGTGGAATATATCAGTCGATTGATATTATATTACCGAAACCAAAACAGCTAAAACATCGCATGCGCATTTGCTACAACTTTTGATGAAAATTTGCAACAAATCATACCAAAATGTTTAACACCTCTACTGGATAAGTCAATCTATCGTGAAAACGCCAATGTATCTATGAGGTATATACCTGCAGACACGACTGCAGTGGAAAATATCTTTAAGTATCTAAACCATAATAAAGCTCCTGGTATTGATGGTATACGAGCCATGGATATTAAAAAAATATGCTCAGTGGTCAAATTCGCTATTAAAAATCTTATAAATGCAAGTATTAGGAACGGCAAGTATCCCCAAGTACTAAATACGGGCATTGTTAGACCTATACATACAAAGATTAATAAGTCTGACTACAATAACTATAGACCGATCGCTATATTACCTACCATTAACAAAATAGCTGAGAAATATGTTAGTAGACAGATTTATAACTTCTATGATAAAAATAATATACTGACTAATAAACAGTTTGGCTTTAAACTTCATAAAAATTCCACTCAGTTCTTAGATAGTGTATTTTACATATATCATCCTTACGTGCTTTTACGAACCCTTTTTTAAACCAGACGTATTTGTAGTTAACCTGTAAATTCGAGCAAGCTACACAGGTGTATCAGACATAAATATCTTTCCGCTCGCTCGATCAAGATACACATGTGTACCACAAGTACTACCCTTTGAAAAAGAATTTTTTTTAATTAAAACAAAACCAAAGACACTATGCAATAGATAATAGTATCAAAGACAAAGATACGCTCTTTTATTTTAAACCATAACCTGGCAATGTTTCTTAGAAAAAAAAAAAGAAATCACTCTGAACTTTCGGCGTTCCACGTGTCGCTTTGATGAAGGTGCTCCGTCTTTTTTATAGAATTTTATATTTGTGTCTGGACTAAAAACGAAAGCATTATACTTTTTTATATTCCTTGTAATATAGTAAACACGTAGATATATAATTTGTGGTATAAAAAGTGAAAAGTAAATTACCAAAAGTACTTCGAAATACGGAACGCCCATTTTGGCGGTTGGGTCATAAATGTGTTATTTTTCCACATTTATTAGTACAAATAAGTAAAAATATTTTCTACATATTTCAAATAACTTGACGTTGTATTTATTTCAAATTCGCACAAAAATATTTTTGAAATATTGTTCAAAATGTCATACAGATAAATATTATTATTATTATTATTTTTAATTTTTTAATATTTTAATATTTTGGTATGAGTAACGAATACAAACACATAAAACATAAAAATATACATATTTCCAAACATTTTCATATAAATTTCTCCAAAAACAAAAGTGTAGAATTCAAATTAGTAGTAATTTTGGCACTAAAAGTGAAGTAGATACTACTACTATGCTATAAAGGGTAATTTATGAATTTTATTATAATTTCTAGCAACCAAAATAATTTTATTCAATAGTTTATACATTCAACAAGAATTCCTGAATTTGCTAATTTGCAAATTTTCCCGCCATTACGGTCGCGAGCGAACGGGAGTGTCATATTACGTGGCCTCGCGAGCTAACAGGGAGCTACCAAGTGCACACGTATTTCTTTTAGAAAGAGTAAGCGCATTATAGTAATAGCGCCATCTAGTATATTCTATATAGGTAGAGTTATTTTATAAAACAAAAATTGATTGACTCTCAAGGTGATACGTAGGGGCCAAGTGCTTAATTGCTGCGTTTTGAAAAAAAAAATCTAATTCTAAACTTTCCGTCAAAAACATAAACATAAAGTTGTCTAAACTAAATATAATATGGTCATACTAATCCTAGTCTTGTGTCTATTAGCCTAAAGATCATTTAAATTTGACAACTCTCACAATTACACAAACTTAAAAATTAGGCAATTTTAGCCATTTAAAATTTGACCTTATTGCTTTAGGTAATCATATCCACTATGCCCATTTTGCAACGTGTGTGAAAACTACCAAAACATCGTAATGAAATCCATATTTGCTTTATCTCTTTCTATAAGTATTTATGACATCGTCGCAAGAACGAGAAACAACGAATATCAACGAAGGTCATCGGTTAGTTTGGTGGACCGTGTTTGCATATCGTTATCGTTCCAGTTTCCGTTTTACGTTTTGTAACTATATATATATATATATATATATATATATATATATATATATATATATATATATATATATATATATACATAACGTTATTAGTTACGTTTTGATATATCGGTCTCATGCCTATTACATAATATATTAATGCAACAACAAGCAGGCGACTGTAAAATAAAATACAGGTTGTTAGTGTAAACACCGTTATCCTTGAAACCAGTGGTTTAGTTGTACTTATAGAACGTAAGTTCAATGAAAAATAACACCTTTTTTTAGATACAATCTCAATTTTTCCTTAATTCCTCAATTTTTGCCTGTCCTAAGCTAGGATGAAAGTATGAAGGAAAAGTTACATCACAGGTTATGTGCACCTATTGGGTTTTTATTGGAATGTTGTGTACATAGCTAGCGCGGGCGATGACCTTTACAGTGATTACGTCACTCGGGCGTAGGGTATCCATGAATTTACAGACGGTATCGGACAGAAACTTTTTAAATTTCATAAAAGAAAATAGCGTTTTCTTTTTAAATTCATTGAATTTACGTTCTTTAAGTGATATTAAGCCACTAGTTTCAAGAATAACGGTGTTTACACTAACACCCTGTATATTATATTTACATATTTTAAAGACCTGAAAAATTATATTTATGGTTTAAAAATATACTGGTCGGCTTGAATGGGCAAAGACTATGCTCTGGTATTCTGTACTAGGGTTAAATAGCAGCATAAAGCTGCTGTGAGGAAACGAGGGAGTGGCAACGCATCAGCAGTTTGATTCTTTACTGATGATAGATGCAAAAAATTACGAGCCACATCATTCACCCTAGCTTCGTGCTTGTTGTGGTAAACTGTGTGCTTATTTGTCACCCTTATTCTATAAACTATATACACATATGAAGGCAGTCAATAAAAATAATTGTGATGTATGATGAATACTTTTGTATGTAACATATTATTATGATATTATATAAAGTGAATGTAATAAAATAGTTGAACGTTTTCGTTTACGTAGCAGTAAACGGGGTGAATGTGACTTATTTTGTGAATGCAATATGAAAATTGTTTTTCCATGATACATTTATATTGCCTTCAGAATTTATGTGAAAAAATAAGCCTGTTATTTGAAAACGTTTTGTAAGATATTCAATTAATAAAAATCCATAGTAATTGTTTTATTTCCATTAAACTGAAGTTCGCTTATCTTACAGCACACCTGATAGTAAGAGACTACTACGCTTAATGGTCACCTGCAGCAAGCTTCAAATGAAGAAGGCTACAAATGCTCTGTCACCTCGGAGGACTAAGCTGAAATTCCTCACAGCCAGTAATTATACTAGCTCTCTATATTCCTCAGACCGTAACACAGCAGTGGACGTACTGCTGTTTGACGGCAGAAATAGGAAAGAGTAGAGTACTTATCCAGACGGACCCGTAGGCATGAAAGAAGCCCTATCATCCTATATTTTTACTAGGTACTGTTTATTACGAAAGTAAAGTAAAGTTACATACAGCCTTAATATACTTAACATAACTCCAAAACAAACTTAATCCACAGACATACAAGATTTCCTCACTAAGCTTTCTTTCACTGACGAGTAAATAATAATTTCATTGGTGTCTGCGGGGATTTAACCCGCACGCACGTTCATCGCACGAAGCACGTTCTGTCAAATTAACAGCGAGTGTTTAAGCCCCAAGATCAAATGTGTAGAATTTGTGAATTTACAAAATTAATTGATTTGCGAAAGTTACTCAAATACAGTATTAACGGGCAACAAAAAGAAATGTTATGAGTTTCAAAAAAGTTATTGAAATATAAGTATTTAATAGAGTGTTAAAGAAAACATCATCATATTTAATGTTGCCGGTATTTTAAGAGGCGGATATGGGAAAGGCTAACAGGACCTCATGGCTTAATACTTCGTTCTCATGGAAAAATTCATTTACTACTTCATTTATTACTTTTTTATAGAATAAGAGTGATAAAAGAGCACATATTACACCTGATCCCACCATCTACTCGTATATCTATCCTCGATTAAGAATATGCAGATGCGTTGTTACCCTTGAGGAATATAAGATGAAATGCCTCGTTTTCAGGAAGGCGAGTCTCTGGTTCTGGACTGGGCTATAAAAGTTGTGCAGGCCGCGCGCGCGCGTAGAGTGAGTGAGTCAGTGAAGAGTCCAATCAGGTACTTCTCCACATGCGGTCGCCTGCGACCCAACCGCGAAGTATTGTTAATCGGTTGAGCCCATGCGCTCCCATTGCGTTTATTCAAGAAAGAAGAACGAAGACAAAGACTTTTTATCTGTTCGCGGAAGTGCTTCAGTGTTGTTGTGCGCCTTTACGGCCGCCAGGTGCATCGTCCCGCCGGCCCATTGTTCTATTGTGTAGTGCTAGTTAGTGCCCCACGTTCTGCCGATTTCCAGTAAACTGTAAGTAGTTTATTGCACACCCGCTACCTCAGAGGCAGCAATTCTATTGTTTTAAATTCTGTGTTCGCTTGTCGCATTAGGCGACAGCTAGGTACACACCCTAGCGTACCAACGCGCTAGTTGTATAAGTTTTCATTTAGGCACACACCTCCCCCCGCTGAAAGGTGGGGGGGTTTGATACACAAGTGTTTTAACACTAACAGGATGGCGGTTATCACTATAGCCGAACTCACTTACTTCTTTAGTCAAGTGTGCCCCGACGCTTGGGCTGCTTTCCTAGCCCAGCGCAACAAGGCCGCTGCTGAACGTCCCGTACTTCGCATCAACGACCCTATGTCGCTGAGCACTGGGCCCTCGACACAGTTTACAGTTTACGACTCCGCGTCCCCCCGCGCCTTCTGCGCTCTCCACCCGCGGTACCTCCCCGGTATTTTCGGACGCCGAATCAGGCTCCGAGATGGAGACGGATAACAACCAAGCCGAAAAACCCGAAGAAGAAGGCTTCACCCTAGTCTCGGGTAAAAAGCGTAAGCGCGGCGCCGCGAAAAAGGGAGACGAGCCTCACTCGGCCCCTACGTCACCCAACGCCACTCCGTCTAAAAAAGTCACGCCTTCCACGCGCAACAAGACCGCGAACAAAACCACGAACCTGACTCCGGCCGGTTTAAGGAAGGAGAAGCCGCCGCCTCCAATAATTTTGCAGGATAAATCTCGCTGGAGCAACCTATCCAAGTGGATAGACTCTAAAAATATCTTCTGCCCCAAAGTCCACAAATGACCCCAGGGCATCCGTATCCACGTCGCAACGACGGACGATTTCCGCGCTGTAACTACGCATCTTAAAGCTCAGAATCTGAGCTTTCATGCTTACTCCCTCGCGGAGGACCATAACCTCCGTGTTGTAGTTTGCGGACTCCCTAAGGAGCTAGAAACCGAGCAAATCTTAAGCGATCTTAAATCGCAAAATCTCCCAGTTAGAGAAGTGCACAGGATGCACCACGCGACCGATAAAAAACAGTATCTAGATCTTTGCCTAGTAATATAGGACCTGTCTCCGGAGGGCAAAGAAATATTTAATATCACCCGGATCTGCAACCTCACGCGGATTGCTGTAGAGTCCCCGCGCAATAGGGACATCGTTGGCCAATGCCACCAATGCCAATTATACGGCCACTCAAACAGAAATTGTTTCGCCCGGCCTAAGTGCGTTAAGTGTCTAGGCGATCATGGCACACTCGACTGCCCCCGAATGCCCGAGTCGAAGGGCCCTCCGAGCTGTGTTCTGTGCGGCGAAGAGGGACACCCAGCAAGCTATTGCGGGTGTAGCAAAGCGCCGCGTAGGAAACAGAACGGAGGAGCAACCCGACGCGTGCGAGCGGGCAACTCCAGTAGGTCGCGCCCACGGCATTCTGCCTCATCAGTCACACCGACCTCGGTGCCGCAACCCGCACCCGCTCAGGCTGCAGCCAAGCCCGCCCCCGTTAAAGGGACTTCCGGGCAAGGCCCAAGCCCTACGGTGCCTTCAGCACCTAAGCCCAATGCATGGGTTAAGCCCCCGGCGATTGTCAGCGCGGCCGCTTCACGGCCAGTGCCTCCTCGCCAGGCCCAGAAGCCCAAACCCGCCCCTCAGGCATCGTCAAACATCGACACTGACCTTTCGTTAGTGTTCAACTTCGCCAGCAATATTAATGTGGCCGAAGTCACAACCTTAGCCCGCAAACTTCGCGAAGCCAAGTCCGTACAAGATAGGCTCAATGCTACAATTGAGTATATCAATCTTTTCCAAGCGATAGGTTCGTTCCTGTGTGCACCTAAGCCAACTTTTTCTTTTTCATAATTAAAATGGAAATACGACCTATAGGTAGAACCAAGCCTAGGTCTCTGACTGTCGCGTTCTTTAATGCAAACGGTATCAGTGATCAAAAGGAAGAGATCATATAATATAAAATAAAAATACATGTATTTTTTACGCGACCATGACATCGACATCATGCTAGTGCAAGAGACCTTCTTGAAACCTAGTTTGAGCGATACCAAAATAGCCAATTATACCTTAGTGAGAAATGATAGCCTGACCGGACCTAAAGGCGGCACCTTGACCTACTACAAAAGGTCATTGCAATGTGTACCGATAGATACTCCGCCGCTTACTAACTTAGAAGCGTCGGTCTGTAGGATAGTACTTACGGGCCATCCGACAATAATAGTTGCATCAGCATACCTCCCTCCATTAAAAAGTATATTAGATACCCACATATTGGCTCTATTAAACCTAGGCCCTTGCGTATTAATCGCGAGAGACGCGGGAATCTGGTAAATAGCAAACACGTTAGCTGGAATTCTAACGTTAACAATCCTAACGGAGTTATTGTAAGAGACCTCACGGAGAGACTTAACTTCGACATTATCGCTCCCGAGAGTCCAACACGCTATACTTATGCAAATAACCAACATCCGGACGTCCTTGATATAGCATTGCTAAAAGACATCCGACTTACTATTAATTAGATAGAGGTTATTATCGAACTAGTCTCAGACCACAGGCCGGTCGTTTTACAACTGGGCCGGTCGGCAGGTGAGGTCCCTCAGACCAAAACTATTGTCGACTGGCGTAAACTTGAGGTCAAACTTAAGTCTACGAACTCCCAGCATTTGGATACTATACTTGACAAGATAGACTCGCTAGAGGAGGCCGATAGGGCGATTAGCGCCCTTTCGACTTACCTCACATAAGCGGTCGAAGAATGCTTCCGTAGGTTTCGTGTGTCGAGCGATCAATACACGAAACTTCCGGCGGGTGTTTTAAGGCTGATTAGAACGAAGAATTCCGCGCTTAAAACTTGTGACCGCTACCGCACGGAAGCCAATAAACTTCGGGTACGTTCTCTACAAAACGAGATTAAACAACGAGTAGCCGAGTTTAGAAACGATAGCTGGGATAACCTCTTAGAAGGTATCGAACCATCCCAAGACGCTTTCTGGAGATTAACGAAAGCTCTTAAAGCCGACAAATCCTCACCGATGCCGCCTCTCGTGAGGATGGACCACCCTGATCTCGCCCTAGACGATCTCGAAAAAGCCGAATGCCTACTCAATAGTCTAGAGTACCAGTGCAAGCCATCCACCGCACCAACAGATCCCGCTCACCTACTAGAGGTAGAAACGGAAGTAGAACGTAGGTCTGCGCTGCCACCAGCGGGCGAACCACTCGATCCTGTGACAGTAGATGAAGTCACCAAAACCATCAAAAGCCTTAAGAATAGATCAGCCCCTGGGCCAGACGGCATCAACAAAAAGGTGATCAAATCCCTTTCGGCGCCACTTATTTAACTCCTTGTAGGAATATTTAACAATTTTCTCACAAACTGCTCCCACCTGGACATCTGGAAAGAAGCAAACGTAGTAGGGATCCCAAAACCGGGTAAACCGCGTAATCTTCCCTCTAACTACAGAGCCATTAGTCTGCTCAACACTTTGGGTAAACTATACGAGCGCATTATTCACAAGCGTCTCCGTCATTACACCTAATCTAACAGACTTCTCCCAGACAATCAGTTTGGCTTTAGAGCCAATCACACATGCACCCACCAGATTCATCGCCTAACAGAATACATTCTGTCTCGCTTAAACCAAAACCCGTCAAGAAAAAAGTCTCGAAACACGGGAGCCCTGTTCTTCGATGTCGCGAAGGCGTTTGACAAGGTCTGGCATAACGGCTTGATTTACAAGCTGTAGAAACTAAACGTGCCCGATAGACTCGTGCACATTATATGAGCCTTACTTTCGAACCGCACTTTTCGATATCGAGTGGAGGGAACCCGTTCTTCGAAACGCTTCCTCAAGGCCGGGGTCCCACAAGGCTCCGTCCTATCTCCACTCCTCTTCATACTCTTCACGAGTAATATCACTAAAGACCCCGTGGTCAACACCGCACTCATCGACGACGATACGGCACTCTACTACAAAAATAGCCTCTCCTTAAAGGTCCAAAAAGCCACCAATCGCCTAGTTGAATGGTTCCGTCAATGGAGAATTGACGTGAATCCCGAAAAGAGTGTAGCACTATACTTTCAACGGTATTCAACAGCAGGTTTCTAACCAAAAACGATTTCTCTGTAGGACCGCCCAATCCCTTGGGAAAAATCGGCCAAATATCTAGGCATCACGTTCGACTCCCGCATGAGTTTCGTGACGCACATAAGTGTAGTACGCAACAGAGCCAAGTCAGTAATTGGCCGTCTACACCCTCTCGTTAACAGCAAGAGTAAGCTGTCGCTAAGACACAAACTCCGACTGTACAAAACCTGCGTTAGACAAATTATGTCCTACGCAAGTGTAGCTTTCGCCCACACATATAAGATCCACATTTTAAAACTCTAAAGAGTACAAACAAAACTTTTTCATCCGAAAAGCCACCGGTGCACGGTGGTATCAACGGAACTCTGATTTACACAATGATTTTGAATTACCATCTATCTCCGAATACTTTAAGGAGATGTCCCAACACCACTTTGAAAGAGTAGAAACTGACCCTAACCCGCTAGTGATAAACGCAGCTAACTACGTTCCGATAGTAAACGTCGCGACCTATCTCCGTAGATCGCGCAATGTGTTAAAAGAACCACCTCAACCGCTCGATCCAGTTGACCCAAACGTCGCAGGCACATCACACAATGACACTACACCCACACTAAATGGAAAAACCATTACTAGGATTACGAATAGGGCGCGTCGCACCCGCAGACATGCACGACGCATTCCAGCTCACACCGCGTACATACCGTACACCCGCGTTCCTGGGCGGTTCTCACCGCCCAGACCATCGACTGACACGAGCTAAGCAGTCAGAGACGGGAGTCCGCACTTCCTCCCTCGGACTGCGATTAGATAGCTCAAAAAACGCCTAAAAAGGCGACATGATGATTGGTAACAATACCAAGTCATAAACCATTCATAATCACCTCATTGTCTTTCTCTTTTTTTAATTAGCTGCCCTGAGTCAAATGAAGCTGTAAGAGTCGCATAGACTAACAACGCTAACATCTAGAAAATAGAGATTAGCCTGGCTGCTACAAAAGTTTACAGGTAAAAATCAAAAGTAAAATAAGCCCAATGTTTATGTTAAGGGCGTCCATAAAATTATAAATTTTATCTAACATCGAACCTCAACCCGAGTACACAAATAAATTACCCATTACATCTGCAATATTCCGGAATTATACGCCTCAACTTCGGGGTCAGATTGAATTGTTCCGTTATCATGGTGTAAGAAAACCTCGGATTCCACTCTGACAGGGTACGTTCTGCCGCTCGGATTATTTGGAGTACCTATAATATCACGGTTTGAGTTAACTGTGGTCACTGTAATCCACAACATATTACTGAGTAAGTGAATTAGCATTTTGTGATTCAATGCGGTTTCGTATTAATTAATTTGTGTTGGTGATCTCGATTTGACGGTTACTCCGGTTGTATTTGTGTTATTGGAGAAATTAAATAGTTCTCATCAAAACATTATTACACTTTTTACTTAACTGAAGTGCCGAACGAACTAATAGTTTACTGGTAAGGGGGATATTACAGTCCATTAACTCTTATGTCCAACTTCAAATAAATGTAGCTGAGGACTAAAATGGAATACCGCATAGCCTGTAGTTATTATGGAGTGTAGAAGTAAGCAAAAAGTCCATTTGGCGCACTACGAATGTTAAAGAACGCACCGAAAAATATTTGTGGGATAGACGAATTTTTCGAGGTTATATTTACTAAATAAAATTATTTTAGATTTTAGAGCTACTGAGTAGTTTAGCAGCACACTTCAAACCGTCGAAACTGCTAAGTTCATTTCATCCCAGTAGCTACTACAGCGCTGTTGTGGAGAGTTTTTGAACTGTTATTTGCTGCTTACAGATGACCACTTATTCAACTATTCTACTATGGGAGTTGGTACTCCTTACTTTTACACTCCATAGTTGTTTCGAACATTAACAGTGTACTAAAACTTTTTGATGGATTTATTGGCAACTGATTTTTTTTCTTATTACAATTAAATTGAATTTGAAACTTTTGAACTTGAGCTATGAAAGATAAACGGGAGCTATCTGGGATACTAAATTTAAATTTTATTCAATAAACAATTATTACTTAATTATTACTATCCTTCAAGTCTACTGCTGAACACAAACTCATAATTTACCTCATATGGGGGCTAATATTTGTAATTGGCAGGCAGAGAATTTACTACCCACTACCATCCCATTCTTGTCCAAGAGACAGGAGATAGAGATAAACTGAAACTGGAGATGGGAAGCAACATTTTCCTGACAAGAAAAAAGAAATTTATATTAACTATATTTTTTTACAAAAGTTACGTGGCAAGCGAGCTTACAGTACCCCTAATGGTAAGTGGCTACTGCAGTCTATAGAGATCCTGTAACTAACTATTCTATATAATAAGAGTGCTGAATGAACACACAGTCCATCTGATGGCAAGTGTATGCTGTATCCTATATACATCTATATCTATCTTTGATTGAGATCTAAAATTCAGATGCGTTGTTACTTTTTTTTTATTTATTTATCAGATCAAACAAAAATTACATTCCAATATAGGCTTAATTAACATCTAAAAACCACAGAGGTTTACCTTTTGCTAAATTGATGCTAAATAATTAAATTCAAGTAAGCGAATTATGTACAAAACACAGTCTAATTCAATAGTTAGGTATATGAGTAGGTAGAAGGTGTAACAAGAATATAAAGACTAAAAAGGTAAGTTAACAACTTAGTTAAAGTCAGAAGTAGCAAGGTAAAAGTAAGAGCTAGGCAGGTAGTATATTATTATTATTAAGTAGATATAGTATGTATTTATAATTTAGATAGGAAAAAGCTTTTCAGTTTAGTTTTAATGTTTTGTTGTGATACTTTTTCGCGTACATCGAAAGGTAAGTTATTTATTAAATGCGGTACCTGATAAGCAGCCGTCCGTTGCCCGTACACATTATTAGCAGTGATATGCCGGAGTCGGTTTTGTGTCATAGCGCGCGTACGTACTGGATGTTCTATATATGATTTTAAACTGTCGCAAAAGAAATATTTTTTTAATAACATGAATTTAATTTGGTCATAAACTGGTAAGGTTTTACAATGTTTAAAAATCGCATTTTCATCATCATCAATTAGGACACGTATATTAGGGGATATAATATTTTTGAGAATACTAAGTTGAAGATCATAGATCTGTTTTAAATATGATTTGTACGTCCGACCATAGCTCGACAAGCCATACTGAATATAAGATTCATCCAGGGAGTTGTAAAGCATAAGTCTTACTTTGAAGGGTATGCGATTTTTTAGGATTTTTATATTGGCTAGAAACTGACGCAACTTATTACACACTTGTTCAATGTGGTAGTTCCAGTTAAACTTTGAGTCAATTATAAGGCCAAGGTATTTTTGTGAGGTCACAACTTCGATTGTAGGGCATTGGCAAGTTCCTAGTTGATGGAGGCAGTCGTGATTATGAGCAATTAATGGTTTTGGAGTAGGATACCTCATATACGGGGGATTTGATAATCATGAGTTTGGTTTTATTGGCATTTAACACTAGACCAACGTCATGGCACCATCGTATCATGATATCTAAATCGGCCTGGAGAGCATTACACGCATTTGAGATATCCTTACACGAAACGAGAAGACACGTATCATCTGCGAATTGGTAACAGGAACTGTGTTTCAGACAGTTATTCATCTCGTTGACATAAGATAAAAAGTGCAACGGGCCAAGTACTGATCCTTGGGCCGTGCCTTCTGTCACATTCTTAGGGTCACTGAACGCGTTATTTAATTTAACCGTAAATGTACGATTTTGGAGGTAATTTCTACACCAATTAAGTAACGGACCCCGGATACCACAATCATCCAGTTTATGGACTAAAAGTTGATGTTGCAGCGTGTCGAAGGCACGAGAAAAATCAATAAACAAGGCCAGAACACATTTTTTAAGGTTCAAATGCTCGTTTACCTCATCTGCAAACTTACATAGAAGGTCCGTAGTACTTTTACCTGCTTGAAATCCGTACTGGCTTTTGTTTATTACTTCGTGCTTGCGGTAAAAATTATGAATCTGCTCACAGATAGCTTTTTCAACTATTTTATCAATATTAGAAAGCAGAGTGATTGGTCGATAGTTGGAGTAATCATCGTGTTTACCCTTTTTGAAAACAGGTTTCACACAGCCTATTTTGAGGTCGTCGGGATATTCTCATGACGCAATACTGCAGTTAATTAAATTGGCAATGGGTAAGGATATATGTTTATCAACCATTTTTAGATCAGCTACTCTAATACCGTCAGGTCCAGGAGCCTTATGTGAGTTCAGTCTCTTAATAATTTCGTTAACATTGTTCTGAGAAACTTTTTTTGAACAAAATACTTGAATCCACCGGTCTCTGATAAGTTAGTGGTTTGGTTAATTTTAAGCTGCATTGAAGAACAACTTCAGTCTGTAACTGCCTTTTCAAAGCTGTTTGCGAAGTTGTTAGCTATCGCTTTGGTGGTAAGGCCCTGTCCGTCAAAAGCCTTCAGTATCGCCTCGTCAATGGATAATGTTACTCGTCCTAACATCTGGTTAATGTTTTTATAAACTTTTTTTGTATCTTTAAAGTTATTATGTATTTCATTAAGATAGTATGTATTTCGTTTTGATTCTATTAGTTTATTGAGTTTATTTATAGTTTTATTATATTATAGTCTTATTTTATGATCAAAAGAGCTATTTTTCCAAAGCTTAAATAAGTAGTCCCTTTTTTCACATAATCGGGTAACATTACCATTGATCCAAGGGGCTATAGGCAGATTCCTACGATTTTTAGAATACCTAACAGACCTACTAATAGTCGCAGTCTTTATAGCTGTTAGGAACGATTTTTTTATAAATGAAAGTATATCATTTGACGAACTCATGTTATTTGTCTGTTTCCAATCTGTAATACTCACCGCATTACTAAAAATGGTATGATCAAAAGTAGTTTTTTGTGTTACATTCTGCACGCATCTTGTAGGTGGTGAGTCGTCAAGACACGTAAATACTATGCCCCGATGGTCAGCCAATGCAACGTCCAACACAGCTGAGTACGGATCTGATGTGGGGAACCTCGCAAATATGTGATCAATGCAAGATTTAGTGACTTTATTTTTTCTTGTTTCAATTCTAGTATAGTTTGAGATTCCGCACATTAATCCGCGCTCGCTGAGTGTTTGCAAGTAAGTGTCCCTGTAAGATGAAATGGTTTTTAGGTCAATGTTGGTATCACTGATTAATAAGAGGTTTTTATTAGTGTCGTAGTTTGAGATATACCTGCCAAGCTAATTTACAAACAAATCCTTGTTTCTGTTTGGAGGTTTATAAATTGCACATACAACTACATCTACGGTCGGGGTCAGTTTTAAGGTACCCGTTATGTTTTCGAACATGATACTTTTATGTGGTGTTAGTGTAAACTTGAGTACTACTGAGGACTAAGATAGAATGTCTCTTTACCAGTTAATAGGGTCTTCGGTTCTCCACACTCATCATACAGACAACAGAGCTGCATTGCGCTGCTATTTTAGGTTTGTATTTTGTGAAAGTGTGATAGTTCCCCGATCGAACCAACTCATTCGTGCTACAACAATAATGTAGCTACAGCATGGCTCTTCCACGTATTGTTTCAAGCGAATAATGTTGCAGATGTCACCTTCAAGGGCTTAGTTGGAATGCTTTCAAGTCTGTAATTAACATTGAGACCGGAACCTAAAAATAGGTAGAGGGGTATTCCCTACCTAGACGGATTCTTAGGCAGAAAAGAAATACAATAACCTAGAAACACACACACACACACAGACACGTTATGGTCTATTTATTTGAAAGTTGATACTGTGACACATAAACATATATATTTATCCTATGAGTTTATTCAGTATCGAAATAAAGATGCGTTACATTGAAACCTCTGAGATCTAAGATGCATGCTTCGTTGCAGTGACTCTATATAATATCGAACAATTGAGCATTTTTTTTTTCACGGAACTGTAATTTCTAATTTCTTAAGCTTCGTTTTTAATTCCTATTTCGCTAGCCATAGTATTTGTTTATTTAGTCGAGTCATAGTTTCCCTGATATACACGATGGAATTATTGTTTTGTTCTTGTGGATGGATATCTGAAATGGTCACTGCTGTTGATCTTGCTGCTGCCAGCCACTTTTCCTGCATACTCTCCTTTTTAGTTTTCACTAGTAAGCTACCATCTTGCTCTCTTCTCCCTCGCAGACTAAGTGATTTCTTGATACCGGTTTTGGGTAAGTTTAACTTCACAGCCAAATTTTCGACTAGGTTTTCCACATTCTCATTTTTAGGCCAGGATTTTTTTACGGTTCGTTTGCGTACGATGCAGTTACAATAATGTTGAAGTATTGATTCCCTACCTCTTCGAGAGCGGTCGACTAAAATGGAAATGAAGAATATAAATCAATAAAATAACGGAAACCACAGAAACACACTCAAAACGCACACACACTAAATGATACGAGACGAGTGATCGTAGAATAAGTCAGACAGGAGCTGTCACACAGATTAAAAATACGGTTGGAAAACACAACGGTTGGGTAATAAATCGAACTGTAAACAAGAATCGATTTTAAGATTAATTTTTATTATTTTGATATTTTATTTTTAAAACTGTTGACACTATGTTTATTGTAATTTATATAATATCTATGATTGAATCAATTATCTGTTGTAAGTTGTTTTTATATTTAATTGCTAAAACTCATTCACATTAATCGATTAAAGTAATCAATTTCTTATTTTAATCGTGACGTAAACTTATTTTTAAGATTTCACGTCTTCCAGATTGTGAATTGAGCTAGTTTTTTATATTTTTAAACAGTAAAATATAACGCTTTTTTAAGCCACATTTCAACTTATTACGAATTGGGCCCAGAAATCCCCGTCTCTTTTCATCGGTATACAAGTAAATACCAATATAATAAATTCCATATGGGTGATGTACTATTATTAGGGAAACTATAATGCGTTGCCATGCTGTGGTAGCGTTAGTAAATATAGGACTCCATATCATACCGTAAGTTCCCTAAGAGGCTACTAGAGGGGAAATAAGACGGGGGGAACTAACCTGTTTATTTCAACATTTACGACATGCTAGGCAATTAACTCAGTTAGTACGTTATTTTTATTATAAGTCCCACATAAACGTGGTGCCTTCTCCTCGCTATACCGATCAAATAATTGAAATATATTTGTCGAAATCCAACGAAAAGTTAAATAGTTACGAACGTCATTTTATAAATACTTTTTTATATTTGGTGTCTATCACACGTCCCGGGCTGACTCGATGATAATTCTAATAGTTCACCCATCGTTATCTATGTACTAACTTATGTGTTTTATGCAGTAAATTGTAATTTAATAAATAATAATGCACACGTACATACATACCAGCTTAAAATATTAATGTGCTTATGATCTCTACCGTAATCAAATAAATATTAAAAGATTAAAAGTCTGTTTTTAAACTTTGTCAAAGCGTCGACAAATTCGAGTTTTTAATGATCTTTTACCTGCATAGAAGAACGCATAGCTGGTGTGTAGAATTGACGCTACAGGATGGCCCACATCTCTACATCAGATTTCATAGACCACAAATTCTCATTAAAACACCGATGCCTTCCAAGGATCATCGCGAGATCATTGAAATAAAAAAATCGTAATTTCTATAGTGAAGATGGCGGATGCTTTATCTGCTTGGAATTCTATAATTAATAAAATTAAACGTAACCTAAACATTCAACTGCAAGACTTCATAATACCATTAGTTCATTCTGCAAAGATCGGACAAAAATTAATAATTTAAAAGCAAAGGTCGATGTGGTTAACTATGACATAGGGACGTCGTACACTTCAGTTCTCCCGTGATAATAGGTTCTGTAAATAACTCGAAACGTCGGGAATATAAAACAAGTTAATAAAACCGATAAGATCAGTAAACACTGGTTTTTTAAATTTGTTGTGTTACCGTATTATATATATACTATTTTCGTAAATCACATCAAAGGCTTTTAATTGGTTCGTGAAAAATTAATTTTTGAAAAAAATAAAAATTAAACGTCATAATAAGTGGAATTTCGGGCGCTTTGATGTTGAAATTAGCGTTGAGCAAGTCCATGATGCTGTATTTCGTATAGTGAGCGTAGAGAACCTGAGACCCTTTTACTAACGAAGCATTCCATCTTTGTCATCTCTGACGACGCATCAGCATTTGCATTCTTAATCGATGATAAATTTAAACATCTATGGCCACAATATCCACATACCATCAGGTGAACTGTGTGATCGTTTTTCACCCTAAATCTATAAAAATATAACTTCATATTAATGACACTATCCAAACAAAACTGGGGACACTAACCAAATAAAATCTTACTAAAAGATATTTTAAGGAAAATTTCAAGCATTTTATCAGTCATTATCCACTGGGTTCCGATTATTAATGTTATATAATGTCCAGAAACGGCGTGACAAATTCCGGTTTAAAGATCTTTATTTCTCAGTAAGACAATCGTCACTTACATGAGAACAATAACTACATAAACTAAGTAATAATAATTTTTAGTGCGGGTATAAATAACTTTGTTGGATGTAGCTTTTAAGAAGCGAATATCTTTGTTGTTTATTCAAACTATAAGGTGGTGGTCCAAGTTTAACAATGTTAATTTTTTTTATTTAATAATGATTAAGGCCATATCCCTAGCGAACGACCTTGAGCGTTCGGTCTGCCGACGCTCGCTACAATATATCACGTAAAAATCTGCAAGACGCCACTTACTGGTACGAACGTAGTATTAATTTTTCAATGTCAATGAACTATGTTATGGAAATAGACACGGCATACAATGATAAATGTATTTTAATTTTCTTTACTCGGTATATTAATTGCATTATATTAGAATTATGTATTCTCATATATTATCTAATTAATAAAAGTGACCATTTTGATTATTTTTAACTATAATATTGTGGCCGTGGAAGGAAAAGGGGAGATCTCCCGCCGGGCAAGGTGTTCTGCCCGGGGAGCGGCCAACACTGCAAGTGATAGTTCGGAGAAGTTCTATATATACTGTCTATGATTCGGAATGTTAATAGCGCGATTTAGGCTTCGGTGTGTTTCGGTGTGCTAGTGGCGCGACGACAGCGCCGCTACATCACCCCCTGCTCAGACCGGAGGTCGATAGTGCAACTTCGTTGCCGACGAATGTGCAAGTGCCAGGAGATTGCCTTGTTTGCGGTGAGTCGAGAAGAAGGCAAGTAATCTGTGAGAGTGCCGTGAAGCAGAGACGAGCAGTAAGACACAGAGCCGTGCCGAACACTGTATGGCGCAGAGATTGTAGTGCTGCGATGAATCTTGTGAAGCTAGATGGCTTGCAGGATATGAAGACTGCAGACGATATCTGCTCGGGAGCGAATGGGTGAGGTATTCTATGACGATTATGAAGCTTGAAGTTTCCGAAGGTTGTTTGATTGCGTGTTCAGATCACGTCGGGTGGTCAACACTGTGGCCGTTTATATATATATATATATATATATATATATATATATATATATATATATATATATATATATATATATATATATATATATATATATATATATATATATATATATGTCTATTTCTATAATATAGTTACCAGGAGGCGTGTGCCCAGCAGTGGGACGTACATAGGCTGTAAATTTACTCTTAATTTATTTATATGTATATAAAAGTGAAAGTAATAGTATATGTGTGTGTGTGTATATATTAAATTACATTTAGATACAAATTACATGAAAAATATTTTTTAATCTTATTGACAAAGTAGAAAAACTGAACTGGTTATTTGAATAAAATTTTAATTTTATATTTCTGAGCTTCCTTTCCTAGGTCTTGTAACTTGGAGGCCGTCTGTTATGCGTATACGGGGACGAGCGATTGACCGGAGCTGGTTGGAGATGTGCAAGCTTCTCCATCACTGTGTACAGTTCTTCACAGTTGACAGTCCTACAGTCAAAATATTATTTTCTGAGGAAACACTTTCCAATTTTTTCAATAATTGGGTATAGTATACATATATATATATATATATATATATATATATATATATATATATATGTTCGTATTTAGCCTGCAATAAAGAATAAATTATACTAGATCTTGCATGACAACCAAACGGAATTACTTGTAATAAATTATTTAGATACATATTTTAGCTATATATTTGAAAAGGTTCATATTATTTATAATATGGTAACCACAAAAAAATATCACATCAAATTTCATAACTCTATTCTGGTTATAATTTCGTAACTCTATGGATTCAAAAGTGCGCCCGACTTACCCATTATCATTTTCAATTATTGGTAAACTTGAATAATTATTTTTGTCGTCAAATTCGCATTCAGGTATTTTTCTTCTCCTCCTAAAATAAAAATAACACGTAGGAATTTAACGGAATAAAAGTAAGTTAACTTTGCATAATACATCAAATTACTCACAGAATATACAATATATACTATAGAATACTTTAGAGCATTTATCGTCGCGTCGTTGACGTTTATTCTTCGTGAATTTAGGCATTTGCAATAATCAATCCACAAAATTATATTGTCATAATCGTAGCGTCTTTTTTTTAATAAAAAAACACGTAAGCGCATCGGTTGGTAGGTACTCAAATAATATTATTTTTGCGGCGAAATATGGAACGTCGACGACGGCGACGAGCGACACAGCTGCCTCGTACGAACGCATACAGCGTGATACAGCCCGCACTCTGCACGCGCCCCTTTATCATAGAATTCACAAAATTTTCGGAATTATTTCAATTAAAAAAGAAAAACGAACTTAAAAATTTAAATAAAACGTGGAGAATATAGATTTTTAAATTATCTATCCATTAGTGTAATCCTCAAATGATTAGAGCGTTGCGTTTAGCAGCAAATTCATGTAATCAAGAATTTTAGTCATTTTTTAAAAGTTGATATTAAATGTATTTATAGCACATAAAAACAAATTAGAACGTGGAATGTGATGATAAGATATCGAACATTAATAATGTACTTTTAGATGTAGTTTATTTTTCATAACTAATGAGATAATAGAGTCTGAAAAACTCACTTTCGCAACATTTTGATCAGGGATACACCTTAAGGTTAGGTATTCGCGTGTGCATGTGTACATGTGCGAGTGTGCGTGTGTGTGTGCGTGTGCGTGTGCGTGTGCTGTGGTGTGCGTTCGCGTGTGCGTGCGTGCGTGCGTGTGTGCGTGCATGCGTGCGTACGTGAGTGCGTGCGTGCGTCTGTGTGCGTGTGTGTGCGTGTGTGTGTGTGTGTGTGTGTGAGCGTGTGTGTGTGTGCGTGCGTGTGCGTGTGCGTGGTGCGTGCGGTGCGTGCGTGTGCGTGTGTGGCGCGTGTGTGTGCGCGTGTGTGCGTGCGTGTATGTGCGTATGTGTGCGTGTGTGCGTGTGTGTGCTTGGTGTGCGTGTGCGTGTGCGTGTGCGTGCGTGCGTACGTGCGTGCGTACGTGCGTGCATGCGTGCGTACGTGAGTGCGTGCGTGCGTATATTTGCGTGTGTGTGCGTGTGTGTGTGTGTTTGCGTGTGCGTGTGCGTGTGCGTGTGCGTGCGTGCGTGCGTATGCATGCGTGCGTGCGTGCGTGTGTGCGTGCGTGCGTGTGCGTGTGTGTGAGTGTGTGTGCGTGCGCGTGTGTGCGTGTGTGTGCTTGCGTGTGCGTGTGTGCCTGTGTGCCTGTGTGTGCTTGTGTGTGTGCGTGTATGTGCGTGTGTGCGTGTGTCCGTGTGTGTGCGTGTGTGCGTCTGTGTGTCGTGTGTGTGCGTGCGTGTGTGTGTGTGTGTGTGTGTGTGTGTGTGCGCGTGTGTGTATGTGTGCGTGCGTGTAGTGTGTGTGCGTGTGTGCGTGCGTCGTGCGTGCGTGTGTGCGTGCTTGCGTGTGTGCGTGCGTGCGTGCGTTCGTACGTGCGTGCGTGCTTGCGTGCATGCGTGCGTGCGTTAAAATAGATGTCGTGATTTTAATGTAATCTAGCCACTGGTTACATGCTCTACCATCAAGTAATCTCGGCACATTGCTTAATGGGGAGAGCTTGCGCTTCGCCGTAGGAATCCGGCTTGGAACGGCAATTTGCCAACGTCACGAGTGCCCCTGTGGTAGCAGCGTCGATGAGTTTGGGCTCCACGGACTTTCATGCAAGAAAAGTGCAGGTAGGTTTTCCCGTCACGGTTCTTTAAACGAAGTCATCCGAAGGGCTCTTTTCTCCATAAATATCCCCTCGGTTTAAAAACCTTGCGGGATATTTAGAGACGATGGCAAGAGACCCGACGGTAATACTTTGGTCCCTAGGGAGAGAGGTAAATCCCTAGTGTGGGATGCTATTTGCGTTGACACTTTGGCGGCCTCTCATCTCAAGGGTTCCTCTTTTTAGAGCCGGAGCGGCATCTGAGGCAGCCGAATGTAGTAAATGGCGATGAGTCTTTGAGAAATGACTACATATTTGCGCCATTTGATGTAGAGACTATCGGTCCGTGGTGTCCACGTGCAGTGAAGTTTCTAAAGGAACTGTATCCACGGCTAGTCGTCGCTGCTGGTGATAAGAGGGCTGGTCTTTCCTCGCTCAAAAGCTTAGTATAGCTTTTATGCGAGGAAACGCAGCAAGCGTTCTTGGCACTATGCCACAGGTAGCAGGACTTTTTGACAATTAAAATTTTTGGTGTTAGTTTTTTTTATATTATAGTTTCTTTTTTATATTGTGTAAGTATAATTATGTATTGATTGTAAATATTATAATTTTAATTATTATTTTTATTGATTTTTACGCATATAATAATTGCTGCAATTTACTCTAATAAATAAAAAGTTTAATTAAATGAGGTTAAAATCAATTTAGAAACATCGTCAGAGGAGACAGAGGGAAACCAGTCAGGAGTTGGACAGCTGCGTTTACTTAAAAATGACTATATGACTATATGAAAATAAAAAAATTACTGAGGCTACCTACCCACTTGCCTAGCGTACCAACTATGGAAAAAATCCCCCCCAATGAGGCAATCTATAGGGGAGGCCTTTGTTCAAAAGTTGTATTTAATAGGCTTTAACGGCAACGGAGAATGAAGAAACGATGCATTATACAAACAAAAAAGAACATAAAAATAATTAAGAACCCTGCATTATACAAAAAGAAGATTAAGACAACACATTCAAAGAATACAGGATAAACATAGTTAAGGTTAAGTGTAAAGTTAAAATTGCGCTGCTGTTTCGCATAACAATATCTTTTTTAAAACATATTAAAAATCATAATTAAATGTGTTTTCTTTGTGTACTGCACAAAAAAGTTTTCTCAAAATTATTATTATCACATTACCCAAAACGAAATATCTTTATGCACTGGCGTTGCGTTCTCAGTTTTATTTAAAACAAAAAATACGAGTATCTACAGCACTCTCAAACGTCAACAACTAGAGCGCAGCGCTACAACTGGAATAAGCAAATATTTTCTATGCACTTTGCCGTGCTGAAACGAACGCCTCTAATTAACTTTAAATTTCATCTTGCTTTTGTATTGATATGTAACAATTACTTTTTTCTCATATTTCAATTTCGTACTTAAGTCGTAGATAGTCTTTATTCGTAACAGCGCCATGCTGCAGCTAAAGTATGGTTGTAGCACGAACGGGTCAGCTTGACCGGATAAGAACTAAGCTCTCACAGAATATCATCGTGAAATAGCAGCTTAATGTGTTTCATATGGTAAGTGTAGAAAGCCAGAGACTCGTCTTCCTGGAAACGAGGCATTACATCTTATATTCCTCAAGGGTAACAACGCATCGGCATTTTGATTCTTAATCGAGGATATATATACGAGTAGATGGTGAAATCAGGTGTAATGTGTGCTCTTTTATCACCCTTATTCTATAAAAAAGTAATAAATGAAGTAGTAAATGAATTTTTCCATGAGAACGAAGTATTAAGCCATGAGGTCCTGTTAGTCTTTCTCATATCCGCCTCTTACAACATCCGCAGGATGAATCATGATGATGTTTTCTCTAACACTCTCTTAAATACTTATATTTCAAAAACTTTTGTGAAACTCATAATCTTTCATTTTATTGTCCGATAATACTATATTTGAATAATTTTCGTCAGTGAAAGAAAACATCGTGAAGATTCTGGTATGTATGTCTGAGGATTAAATTTATTTCGAAGATATGTAAAGTATAAATCATGTCAGTTGTGCTCTGCAGTGAGATGTAAGAAGACTAAGTTACATAAAACCTTACTACACTTAGTAGAATAAGGCTTTCTACTAAGTATAATAAGGTTTTATGTAACTTTACTTTCGTAATAATAGTACCTAGTAAAAATATGATAGTGATATCCTTTTCTGTCTAAGGGTCCGTCTGGGTAAGCACTACCCTCTTTCCTATTTCTGCCGTCAAATAGCCGTGCTTCCACTGCTGTATTACGGTCTGAAGGGTATTGAGAGCTTGGATAATTACAGTCTGTGAGGAATTTCAGCTTAGTCTTCCGAGGTGACGGTGCATTTGTAGCCCTCTCTATATGAAGCTGGGTGGCCATCAGGTGGGCTGTAAGTTAAGCAAGTTCCAATTTTATGGAAATAAAACTATTTGTATATATTATGTATCAATTGTGTAACTCACAAAACATTTACAAACAAGCTTATTTTTTCACATTAATTCTGAAGGCAATATAAATATACCAAGGAAAAACAATTTTCATATCGCATTCATAAAATAGGACACATTCATCTCATTCGCTGATACGTAAACGAAAATGTTCAATCATTTTATTGCACATATATCACTTTCTACAATGTCATAATAATATGTTATATAAAAAATTATTCATCGTATATTACAATTTTCTTACCGCCTTCATATATGTATATCGTTTATAAAATAAGGGTGAAAACGAGTACAAAATCTATCACAACCAGTACACAGGTAAGTGAATACTGTGGCCCATTTGAAACCAATTTTCAGATGCGTTACCACTCCTGAGATCTAAGATGGAATGCCTCGTTTTCAGTAAAAGGATCTCTTCATTCTACCATATGAAACACAGCAGCATTATGCTGCTATTTTACGCTGGCACAGAATACCAGAGCATTATCTTTCCCCTTTCGAGGAGACCAGCATATTTTTAAACGAAAATTATAATTTTTCAGGACTTTAGAATATGTAAATATAATATATTTTATTTTACAGTCAACTGCTTGTTGTTGCGTTCATATATAAAATGACGACTGCCTCTTCGATCTAGTGGTCGGTAACATGATAGCTTTAAATCTCGAATTCTGTTATCAGAGTTTTCTGTAAAAAATTCTCAGTAGTAGCCCGGAGTGACTTATTTGTAGATGTATCGACAAAGTGCCTCGAAAAGCACGTGAAGCCGTTCGTCTTGCGACCGACCTCTATTCTGGTGTGTTGGTCACATCGTATTATGACTGCCTCGTTGTTTTAGTGGACATAAACGCGGTTTCAGCTCACGAGGTCTCGGGTTCGAGGCCGGGTCTGAGATTTTCTTGACATAAAAATACAGTTACTATATCTGGCAGACCTGGAACTCAAACCTTTTTTTACTTTAAATTAAACACATAAACTCTAATGAGACTGACGTAAACAGATAAACTCTGACGTATATCTTGACAGTAATTAGGCTAGTTGCCAACTTGCTTATGGTTTGTTTAATTGTTTTTTTCTTTTACGTTGCGTCTTCAAATAAGTCATTTTTTTTAAATTTCAGAATCAAAACGGCCAATGTGAGAAATGGTTTCAAGCAGTTGGTTCTGTGAACCCACATCACCTTAATTTATATTTACGCCCTGTCAACTAAGTCAAAGAATAATCAATTCGGAAGCAACGATTCTTTGCGAGAAAGCGATTTACTAAACACGTTTTAAAGCACCCAGGAAGTAATAAATCAATTACAGAGGGAGTGAAGTAATTTGGTAGAATCACTGATTAATCAAAACTAAAAGTTTTTATTTATCGTTTTTAAATCTTGACCTTTACGTAATGAAATTTTAATTGAAAAAAATTCGTAAAAAAACTTTTGTCACACAAACTAGTTATGTATCAAACTAAGAGATTGTTTCATAAATAACCTATAAACACGACTTTGGTCAATGGAGCTCTTTTTGAAGTAAAACTTCTTTACGCACGCTTGACTTGGGGAGTAAGCTGGCGAACGCGTGACAAAAGCGTTAGGAAAAGTGTGATCGGACGAGGCGAACGGGAGTTAAGTTGGCGATATAAGCAACAGAGTAACGAATTATGGATGGAAGCTGATTATAAATTTAAATATTTGTAGATAATTAATATATGTATGTATATTACATGTATATATTATACATATATATATATATATATATATATATATATATATATATATATATATATATATATATATATATCCGTGTGTGTGTGTGTGTGTAGAAGGTAATGCACGTGGCTTTCGCCAGAAGCTCCTTAATTTACCGTTGCTGATGTTGCAAGATTTGTGTAATGTTTTAATAGATGCAAATAAGTAGCCTAGTGATACGATGAAGTATCAGTATGTATCACAGGAATAAAAAGAAAATAATTGTACGATAATCGTGTAAATAAGAAAAAATAATCGGTCGATTACTTATGTTTATTTATGAGTCTTATGAGATTATGATTACATATGAGTCTTTGAGAGATGAGTAAATATTTGTGCCATTTTCTTCTTCTTTGAATTTCATATAAAGGTACCATGTACGCGACTGGTCGCCGCTGCCTGTGATAAGAGGGCTGGTTCTTTTCTCATTCAAAGGGTAGGTGTTAGCATTCAGCGATAAAACGCAGCCAGCGTTATTGGCACGATCGGGGTTTAGGACTGTATGATAATTATATTTTTTTGTTATAGTTTTTCTTTACTATAGGTTTTTTTTTAGGTATTGTGTGTAATCTTTAATTTAGATTTAGGTTTGTCAGAAAATAATCAAATTAAATTGATATTACAAATATTCCTTAAATAAATCTACCTCGAATTTTAATATAACGTCAATAAATTCAAGATTTTAATCAACTAGTGCAGTTTTACGTGGTAGAGTAACAGCAACGGGAACTCACAGAATACCACGTGAAATATACAGACCCATCCCACAACAGAATTAAGTCAGGGCCACAGCAACCACTTACCATCAGGTGGACTGTGTGCTCGTTTGTCACCCTTACCTATAAAAAAAAAAAAAAAAAAAAAACCCGAGCATCTGTCATTCAATTAGCATTCCATTAAATAGCTTTTATTAAACCAAGCAGAGTGCATTTTCTTGTAACTTACTCCAGATCCACCCCATTAAAAGAATTAATGCACTTTGAAGGTTAGTATTATCTCTAATTCTAACAATAATTTTTAATGTCTCATATTCACAGTCTTTAAATATTGAAGTAATATGTACTACGTAATAGATCAGACACTACAAACATATTCTGTGTGGTAGGGCGGGATGCGTGGAAGAAGGCTCGGAGTACCTTTTTATGGCACAGAATAAGTAAGTGTGTGCCCGCGGTTTCTTATGCACGTTACAAGCTACCTGGTTTCGGCATCTTTTCTAGTACGTAAAACACATTACTTTAATGACTTTAAATTGACCTCTTTGAGAGAATAATTTTTAAATTTATTTATATTTATAACATACTGTGACTGATTTTTCGATTTTTAGAAAAAAGTTATTAAAAATAATCAAAGACAATATTTAACCAATGAAAAATTACATTTGCGTGAAAAAAAATCCGTTTAATTGTTCGATTTTATACAGTGTGTCTGGTCACGACCCAGCGATAATTTAAAGTTACAAAATATACCTAATTTCATCGACGAAAACACCCATATATAGGGGTCTACGCCCCCTCCTGTCGGAATGGCCGCCATTTAATTTTTTTTTTATTCTTGTAGATACCTCTGCCAAAAGATGCAGATTTCTCTGGACAGAGAGGTCCTACAGATGTAAAAAAAATGTTATTTAAAAGATAAAAATAGCATCTATCAAATAAAAATAAACATCACGGAAAGTTTTCCCTACAAAATACGAGGGTGGATTGAAAAGTACTCGGCCTAACACAGATCCATTCAATTCTAAAAATCAAATCTACCCACATTATTTAGTTCAGTTCAGACTAGTTCATTATGTGAAGTTCGAAACGTGTGCTATAATTAGTTGTGATTTTATAAATTTATTAACAAAGTAATCGGACATAATTTCCGCGAATGGAGCAAATCGAGCAGCGTGCCGTCATTAAGTACCTCCATAAGAAGGGGCTATCATCAAAAGCCATCCATGATGACATGGTCAGTACATTAGGCGATTGTGCTCTGTCATATTCATCCCTCAAAAAATGGATAGCAGAATTTAAGCGTGGTAGAGAGAGTGTGAAAGATGAACCCCGCTGTGGAAGGCCTTCGACGTCAACTACTGACGAAAATATTAAAAAAGTACTTGATTTAATAATGGGAGACGGCAGATTAAAAATTAGAGAGATAGCCGAGATTATAGGCATCTCTTATGAACGAACTCAAAACATCATTGTCAACGAGTTGGGTTTCTACAAGGTGTCTGCGAGGTGGGTTCCGCGACTGCTTTCAGTTGAACAAAAAAGGACGCGATTGACTATTTCACGCGACTGTTTGGAGTTATTTGAAGCCGATGCAGATGATTTTTTGAATCGTTTTGTTACTATGGACGAAACATGGGTTCATTACTGTAGACCGGAAACAAAACAACAATCAAAACAGTGGAGAAGACCTGGTTCACCACCCCCTAAAAAGGCTAAGTCGATTTTGTCGGCAAATAAGGTGATGGCTTCAGTATTCTGGGACTCGAAAGGTGTGATTATGATTGATTATCTTGAAAGGGGTCAGACTATAAACTCTGATTACTACTGCACCTTACTACGTCATTTACGAGAGGAAATAAAAGAAAAACGTCGAGGAATTCTCAGAAGAAAAGTCCTGTTTCATCAAGATAACGCCCGTGTTCACACGTCAGTACAGTCAATGGCTGAAATTCACAACTGTGGCTTTGAACTGTTACCGCATCCGCCGTATTCACCTGATCTGGCATCATCAGACTTCTTTCTGTTCCCTAACCTAAAAAAGCACTTGGGAGGTCAAAGATTTTCGACAAACGACGAGGTCAAAGCAGCTGTAGACGCATATTTTGACTCTAAGGAAGAATCATTTTTTTGAACGGTCTAAATGCTAGGAAGGGGAGGTGGCAAAAGTGTATTGAACTTGATGGTGATTATGTAGAAAAATAAAAATATAACTGATTTAGTATGTGTTTATTTTCTTGGTTAGGCCGAGTACTTTTCAATCCACCCTCGTATCTTAAAACATTTACAATGCTAATTTAAGTAAAAAAAAAATTGACTACTTTTTTTTTATTTTTCTTAACATATTTCAAAAACTAGCACATTGATACTAAATTTTTTAATACTGTCCTAATACTTAAGGATATTACTTACAAATTGACATTAAAATTATTGTTCTTAATTGCATAACTCGAGAGTTAGGGCTGTTTGAATATGACCCTTTTGCGAGGGTCAAGTATGTAGAGCCTCATATGAGCGCTATTAATTTTCGATAATGGATTAAATAAAAATACACTATAACTTTTAAGAAACTTTTAATGGCATTAAGTACTATTATTAATTTAATAATTGTTCAAAATGTCCACCTCTATTCTGTAGACAGGCTACTGACCTTACAGCCATTTGTTGTGTGGCCCTTGATATTAAGACTATGTCGGAACTTATGTCATCCGCAATCGTCATTATTTTGTCGAGCAGTTCTTGTCTGCTATTTGGGACTGTAGCATAAACCCTCTGCTTCATCCATCCCCATAAAAATAATCCAGAGGTGTTAAATCCGGAGAGCGAGGTGGCCAAGCTACCGTTCCACCACGTCCTATCCATGGTGGATAATTTTCATTAAGAAAAGCTCTCACAGCACGTGCGTAGTGAGCTGGTGCACCGTCCAACTGTAGCCACATGCGCCTTCGGTTGATCACTGGTAATTCCTCCATGATTTCTCTAAATGTGTTCCTTAGAAAATCTAAAAATCTTAGGCCATTCATTGTATTTGGTAATTCAATTGGTCCAATTAATTTGTCATCAATCATAGCCGCCCACACATTTACTGAAAATTCATGTTGAAATTTACTGGACCTTACTGCATTTGGATTTTCTTGCATCCATAAATGCTGGTTTCTATGGTTTATAATACCAGCTCTTGTAAAAGTCACCTCATCGGTCCACATGATTTTTTTTACAAAATGTCGGTTGACGTCGCACACAACCGTTGAGCCACGAGCAAAAAGTGGCTCGCACAGCATAGTCTGGCTCTCGAATATCTTGTACGCGACGAAAATGGTACGGACGCATGCCTTCGCGTTTTACAATTTTTCACACAACCCATTTTGACAAATGCAGCATCATTGCTATTCGCCTTACACTGAGCCTGGGATCTCGGTAAATTAATTGAAGAACTTCTTCTTCTGCTTGCACTGACACTATGCGGGAGCGTTCATTTGGCGGCCTTTGGATGCCATATTGCGACAATCTTAAGTGAATGTCAACAAAAGTTTGTCGACTGACAAATCGACTACTAATCATTTTCCGTCCTTGTCACATAAACCCTATTCAATGTAGCAGGTAGCTCTACATGGGTTTGGGACCGTCGCAAAAGGGTCATATTCAAACAGCCCTAACTCTCGAGTTATGCAATTAAGAACAATAATTTTAATGTCAATTTGTAAGTAATATCCTTAAGTATTACTACAGTATTAAAAAATAGTTTCAATGTGCTAGTTTTTGAAGTATGTTAAGAAAAATAAAAGAAATAGTCAATTTTTTTCACTTAAATTAGCATTGTAAATGTTTTAAGATATTTTGTAAGGAAAACTTTCCATGATTTTTATTTTTATTTGATAGATGCTATTTTTACCTTTTAAATAACATTCTTTTACATCTGTAGGAACTTCCTGTCCAGAGAAATCTGCATCTTTTGGCAGAGGTATCTACAAGAATAAAAAAAAATTAAATGGCGGCCATTCCGACAGGAGGGGGCGTAGACCCCTATATATGGGTGTTTTCGTCGATGAAATTAGCTAATATTTTGGAACCTTAAATTATCGCTAGGTCGTGACCAGACACACTGTATAGATTCACTGGCAATGAGACATCCATCTGGGTATGCAACTTAAAATAGCAGCTTAATGCTGCCTTGTTTCGTTTGATGAGTGTATAGAACCGAAGACTGGTAATGAGACATTCCATCTTAGTCCTTAGAGGTGACAACGCATCTGCATTTTGGATCTTAATCGAAGATAGATATAGATGTATATGGAATACAGCATCCAATCACCACCAGGTAGATTATGCGATCGTTCAGCCTTCATCATCATCATCATCATTACAGCTCTTCACAAGTCCACTGTTGAACATAGGCCTCCCCCAAGGAATGCCACAAAGCACGGTACTGAGCCACCTGCATCCATCGACTTTCTGCATGTCTTACTAGGTTGTCACTCCATATAGTGGGGGGTTGCCCCACACCACGCCTACTAGTACGAGGCTGCCACTCGAGAACGAGAGAGAAGAGAGGTTGTCGGTTCTTCAAGCTATATGTCCGGTCCATTGTCACTTCAACTTACTAATCCGTTGGGATATGTCGGTCACTCTGGTTTTACTGCGGATATCCTCATTTATAAGTTTATCATTCAGAGAAACCCCGATCATAGCCCTCTCCATTGCTCGAAGAGTGACCTTGAGCGTCCTCATACGGCCAGCAGTGTAGGACCACGTCTCCGATCCGTAAGTTATCACTAGCGACACGCACTGGTTTTACAACCTCGTTTTCAGGTTTTGAGGTATACCTGACGAGAATATGTATCGTAATTTCCCGAACGCTGCCCAGCCGAGTTAAATCTGGTTGGACAGTCGAGTTGGACTATATCATCGACAAATCTAAGGTGAGTGATGTACTTGTCATTGACTTTAACAGCGTTCACAAAAAATTGTTACAGGGGTCTCTATAGACTGCGGTAGCCACTTACCATTAGGGATAATGTAACTTTGCTTGTAATGTAACTTTTATAAAAGAAATATATAACTAATTTAAATTTATTATTTTGATTTCCTATCAGGAAAATGTTGCTGCTCGTCTCCAGTTTCAGTTTTCCTCCGTCTCCTGTCTCTTGTGACACCCATGGGATGGTAGTGGACAGTGAATTCTCTGCTTGCCAATTACAAATCTGCAAGCCCACCATATGAGGCAACTTATGAGTTTGTGTTTATATCAGTAGATTTGATGGATAGTAATCGTTTATTGAATAAAATTTAAATTTAGAATCTCACATATTTACCGTTTACCTTTCATAGCTTAAGCCTGCTGGAGTATCGCTAAAAGTTTGAAATTCAATTTAATTGTAATATGAAATAGAATTTTAGAATATTTTATAGGTACATCAACCTGTCAGCCGCCAGTAACAACTTCTGTCAAAAATCAATTTACTACACTGTGCGTAATTAGTTTGTTTTTAATAAATGTTTCATAGTTTTTTTTATGTTTCCCATTTGGTAGGTACCATCTTCTTACCTATTTCTACCACCAAATAGCAGAGCTAACACTGCTATATTCCGGTGAAAAGGGAATAGAGAACCAGCAGAATTACAGACTATGTATGCAGTATTCCATTTTAGTTCTCAGAGGCAACACGAATGTGTAGCCATATTTATTTGAAGTTGGCCACAAATGTTAATAGACTGTAATGTTGCCATTTACCATCAAGTGAACTATAAGTTCGTTTGGCACTTTAGTTTAGTAAAAAATGGAATACTGTTTTGATGTGAACTATTTAATTTCAAACAAAAATTTCAGGAGTAGCCGTCAACAACGATATCACCAACACAAATTAATTAATACGAAACCTCATTAAATCACAAAATGCTACTTTACTTACATAGTAATATATGGATTACAATGACTACAGTTAAATCAAACCGTAAGATTACAGATACTCCAAGTAATCCGAGCGGCAGATCGCACCCTTTCAGAGTGGAATCCGGTGTCTTGCTACACAATGATCAAAGAACAATTCAATCTGACCCCGGAGTTGAGGCGTATAATTCCGGAATATTGCAGACGTAATGGGTAATTTTTTGTGTGCTGTGCGGGTTGAGGTTCAATGTTTGATAAAATTTATAATTTTATGGACGCCCTTAACGTTAAAATTATTTAAAATTAAATGTAAAATAAGCCCAATGTTTGCTCCTATTTTACTTTTAAATTTTACGTGTAAACTTTCATTATAGTGTTACGAGTTTGAGGTTACAATAAAAATTGCCGATAAAATTACCTAAATTAACACTTTAATTTTCTATACACAAATTTAAACTTAAAATACTAATAATTAATCGCACTGATTCACTTTATTCCGCTCCGAAGCTTCGCTTGTCTCGCCGAATTCAATACTTCCCCGATCGCATCTTGCAGCGCCTATAAATACAAATTAGCACCGAAACATCCAGAATATTCAAGTAAACACGCGCAAGTATTCGAGAGTTCGAGTGTAAGCTTCTTTTCGACAACAGACGGCGCTGTTGGTTGAAAGATTATTGATGTCATATTCTGGAAAGCTCCTCGCTCTCGTCCCCGACACTAGATGGCGCTAGTGGCGGGTACATGACGTCAACTTGGCGCGTAACACTGCCCCCTCCTAAGGCATGCTCGTCCCGAGCATTATCGGCCCTATAACAACGCGCCAGGCGATCCGCATGGGCGATCTTAGGAGTCCCTCTTGCGCCTTAATGTAACGGCTCCGCAATGTCAAGGGCTGTCCTATCCCCTGGTGCACCAACATTGTACAATTTCGATGCTCCTCTACTACGTGTCTGAGGTCCTCTCACAGCCGCACAACTTGTACATGTACGACACCAATCCTCGACATCGTCACGATAATGGACCCAGTAAAACTGTTCTCGGACCTTCAGTAGAATTCGTTTAACTTCCAGATGTGAATGTGAATTTGAATTTCTGCAATATTAGGGGACTTCACTCTAACCTAAACGCCGTCCACTACCATCTCGAGACGGCGAGGCCGGCTCTGCTCTTTCTGACCGAGACGCAGGTGTCCTCTCCGGCTGATGTCTCGTATCTCTCCTGCCCGGGGTACAAACTGGAACACTCCTTTGTGCCTCGGGCTGGAGTTTGCGTTTACGTCAGAGAGGACATATGTTCTCGACGCCTCGGCAGACTTGAGGGTTCGGACCTGTCCATCCTTTGGCTACGCGTAGACAGCGACGACCATCCGCGCGTCTACGGGTGCGTCTATAGGTCCCATAGCGGTAATGCCGAAACAGACCGACTCTTCGACCACGTCCAAATGGCTGCAGATTCGTTGCTACAGCAGATCCCCTCCGCAGAGATCGCGATCTTCGGCGACTTTAACGCCCATCACGCCGAATGGCTCGGTTCACGTTTAACCGATCATGCGTGGAGATCTGTTCATGATTTTGCCTTGGCATATGGTCTGACACAACTGGTTACTTCGCCTACGCGGATTCCAGATGTGGAGGATCATGCACCTTCCCTGTTGGACCTTCTGCTGACCTCTCACCCGGACGGCTATCAGATTTCCGTCGACGCCCCTTTAGGCTCCTCGGACCATTGTCTTGTCCGGAGTGTGGTGCCACTCACGCTGAAATCGCGGTTGCATTCTGCAGGCTGCCGCCGTGTCTGGCACTATAGGTCAGCCGATTGGGATGGGATGCGGTCTTTCTTTGCATCCTACCCTTGGGGGCGGGTTTGCTTCTCGCCGGACGATCCCAACGTTGTTGCGGATTCTGTCGCTGATGTGGTACTTCAGGGTATGGAACTTTTTATTCCTTCCTCTGTGGTTCTCATTGGAGGCAAATCTCAGCCATGGTTTGGTCGCTCCTGTAAAATAGCATCATGCTATAAGCAGGAGTGCTACCAAGCCTGGGCTGACGCATCAGCGTCCAGGGATGTAAACACCAGCGCTCTAAAAAAGAAGTATAATTCCGCCTCTAGGTCCTTCAAAAGAGTCATTGCCAAGGCAAAGTCAGAGCACATAGGCAGAATTGGCTAGAGACTAGTTCATCTTCCTTCTGGAACCCGTGCATTCTGGTCTCCGGTCCAGGGGAATTTCTGTCAGCCATCTCTTCCATCTCTGCACGGGGAGGACGACTCACTGGCCCACACCGCAAAGCAGAAAGCCGATCTTCTAGGCTCTTTCTTTGCGTCTAACTCGACTCTCGATGACGGGGGGAGTACGCCGCCGACCATCCCGCGGTGTGAGTGCTCCATGCCGGAAGTGCAATTCACTCAGCGCTCGGTTCGCAAAGCACTCCTCTCCCTGGACATCCATAAGTCGAGTGGGCCTGATGGAATCCCCCCAATTGTGCTGAGGACGTGTGCTCCAGAGTTGGCACCGGTTTTAACGCGTCTTTTCCGGTACTCCTACTCCCTAGGGGTAGTCCCAAAATCATGGAAGACGGCTTTCGTCCACCCGATCCCTAAAAAAGGCGACCGCTCAGACCCGTCCAACTACCGGCCTATCGCCATCACCTCCTTGTTCTCCAAAACAATGGAGTCCATTGTAAACTGCCAGCTCATGAGGTACCTTGAGGATCACCAGCTGATTAGTGACCGCCAATACGGTTTTCGCCGTGGTAGGTCAGCTGGTGATCTTCTGGTCTACCTCACTCACAGACGGGCGGAGGCAGTAGAGTCCAAGGGGGAGGCATTGGCCGTTAGTTTGGACATTGCGAAGGCCTTCGATCGGGTTTGGCACAAAGCGCTTCTTTCGAAGCTCCCTTCCTATGGGCTTCCCGAGCAATTGTGCGATTGGATCACCAGTTTTCTTGCAGATCGGAGCATCAAGGTCGTTGGAAACGGTGCAAGCTCCGATTGCAAGCTTATTAATGCTGGTGTTCCACAGGGCTGCGCGCTATCGCCAACGCTGTTTCTTCCACATATCAATGATATGTTGCAAACCCGTAGCATTCATTGCTATGCAGATGACAGCACTGGTGATGCTCTTTACACCGGCCGAGCCAATATTTCTCGGGAAAACGTCTCTGAGTGCCGGGACAAACTTGTGTCTGAAGTGGAGTCTCTGCTGGACAGAGTCTCGGATTGGGGGCGACTAAATCTAGTCCAGTTTAACCCCCAGAAGACACAAGTTTGCGCGTTAACCGCTAAAAAGAACCCCTTTGTCGTATCCCCTCAGTTTCAAGGCACTCCCCTTGTTGCCTCAGCCAGTATCGGAGTCCTCGGCGTCGACATATCGAGTGACGTGCAGTTTCGTGGTCACTTGGAAGGGAAGGCCAAATTGGCCTCTAAAAAGCTGGGCGTGCTCAGCAGAGCGGGACTGTATTTCATGCCGGCACACCGCCTGCAACTTTACAAGGCGCAGGTTCGGTCGCTCATGGGATACTGTTTCCATCTCTGGGCTGGGGTTCCCCAGTACCAGCTTCTTCCACTTGACCGCATCCAGCGCAGAGCGGCTCGAATCGTCGACGACCGAGTGCTTTCCGATCGGCTCGATTCACTGGCGCTGCGAAGAGATGTTGCATCTCTTTGCGTATTTTATCGCATCTATCACGGGGAGAGCTCTGAGGAATTGTTCTGATTAATACCAGCCGCCAAATTTCGTGAACGCACTACACGGCAAACGTCCCGATACCATCCACACCATCTGAATGCTTGGCGGTCCACCACTGTACGTTTCAAAAGGAGTTTTCTTCCGCGAACAAACTCTCTGTGGAATAATTTACCACCGGTGATTTTTCCGGACCGATACGACCTGAGGACCTTCAAGAAAAGAGCTTACTCCTTTCTAAAGGGCCGGCAACGCACCTGCAATTCCCCTGGTGTTGCGGTTGATCATGGGCGTCGGTAGTCACTTAACATCAGGTGAGCCACATGCTCGTTTGCCCCCTCTTCTATATAAAAAAAAAAAAATGTACTCAATTATGGCACAGCTGTAGAACATTCGGCGCTTTAGCTTTAGGGACAACCATTTGCAAACGACAGCTGTCTCTCCGACCATTGTCCGATTTACGGCACAGGACTCCATCCTGAATCAGCAAGCTGTCCCATTGGGCCCAATAGTTTTTCGTGGTTGAACTCATCGCTGAGACGTCGCTCCACTTAGGCTTGGAGCACGGGCTTCATCCATTCGATAATCGGCTTGATGTCCGGATCTTCCTGTGTTCATGTCGTAGGCTCTCCTTCCACTCGTTGCTGAGGTGGTCTGTCCTGAGCATCCTCACGTATACCACTTCCTTACTCTCTTGCCTAGTACAATGTTTCCAATCTTCAGGACAAGGTCTTCTTGACAATGCTTCTGCGTTGCCATGAGATTTCCCGCTGCGATGTTCGATCTCAAAGTCGTATTCCTGCAGCTGCTGGGCGGTGGTGTTAGCCACACTTCCCTTCTGAGATCGTTCACCTTCCCTTTCTAGTGTTCGGTTAAGGCAGCTGGATCGAAGATGGCCCCTTTCCCCACAGCCATAGCACCTAGGGATGTATCCTTTAGTGTGGTCGCGAACCGTAACTGCCGCAACCTCCCTAGCGCGAGGAGAACGACGATCCTACCACCGCCAGGCGGTGCCGTTAGCTGCACTACCCTCTTGAGATCGAGCAACTTCTCTTTCTACGGTTCGCTTAGGGCAGCTGGCTCGAAGATGGCCCTTTTCCCCGCAGCCATAGCACCTAGGGCTGTACCCTTTGTTGCGGTCGCGAACTGTGGCTGCTGCAATCTCCCTGATGCGATAGAAACGATGATCCTGCCACACGGCTTCTACCTCTAGTACATGGGCCAAGACGTTCTATAAGCTACCTAAGCGTCTCGTGGTGCACGAGCCTCACAGAAGCTCTGACTTCCAGGTCGCGGATGCCGATGAATGTATACACCAGGTTCCCTTCAATGAGCGCAGGTATAGACCGGTATACTTTTCGCACCAGCTTCTCCTTCCCGAAGGTAGCGTGGAGGTCCTTCATGAGGAGCATTTGCTCTTCCAACCGACGGGTCTGTTCATCCTGTCCGCTCTGCAGTTGCTCGTTCAACTGACGGACCTGTTCCTCCTATCGGCGAGCCTGTTCCTCCTGTCGGCGAGCCTGTTCCTCCTGTCGGCAAGCCTGTTCGTCCTGCTGCTCTTTCAACGGACGGGCTTGTTCCTCTCGTCCGCGCTGCAGCTGCTCCTGTGGCATCGCCATCAGAGCACCTAAGTCAGGTGCTGTAGATGTAGGAGCTACTGACGGGCCCGCAGCCTCCGTGGCTGGCAGTTGGCCCTCCGACGTCTGCGGCGTTTCACCACCAAATCTCCTCTGGTCCGTCTCATTCTAGCTTTGACTGCAGGTACGGACACCCTCCGTTTCCTCCTTAGGTAAAATCGGCATGATTTTATCCCACTTCTGACACCAAATTGTTACGAGCTTGAGGTTCGTGAGAATAAAAATTGCCGATAAAATTACTTAAATTAACACTTTAATTTTCTTTACACAAATTTAAACTTAAAACATTAATAATTAATCACACTTATTCACTTTATTCCGCTCCGAAGCTTCGCTTGTCTCGCCGAATTCAATACTTCCCCGATCGCATCTTGCAGCGCCTATAAATACAAAATAGCACCGAAACATCCAGAATATTCAAGTAAACACGCGCAAGGGGTCGAGAGTTCGAGTGCCAGCTTCTTTTCGACAACAGATGGCGCTGTCGGTTGAAAGATTAGTGATGTCATTTTCTGGAAAGCTCCCCTCGCTCTCGTCCCCGACTCTAGATGGCGCTAGTGCCGGGTACATGACGTCAACTTGGCGCGTAACACTGCCCCCTCCTAAGACATGCTCGTCCCGAGCATTATCGGCCCTATAATAACGCGCCAGGCAATCCGCATGGGCGATCTTAGGAGTCCCTCTTGCGCCTTTCTGTAACGGCTCCGCAATGTCAAGGAATGTTCTATCCCATTTCTGACACCAATTGTTACGAGCTTGAGGTTCGTGACAATAATAATTGCCGATAAAATTACCTAAATTAACAATTTAATTTTCTTTACACAAATTTAAACTTAAAACATTAATAATTAATCACACTGATTCACTTTATTCCGCTCCGAAGCTTCGCTTGTCTCGCCGAATTCAATACTTCCCCGATCGCATCTTGCAGCGCCTATAAATACAAATTAGCACCGAAACATCCAGAATATTCAAGAAAACACGCGCAAGGGGTCGAGAGTTGGAGTGTCAGCTCCTTTTCGACAACAGATGGCGCTGTCGGTTGAAAGATTAGTGATGTCATTTTCTGGAAAGCTCCCCTCGCTCTCGTCCCTGACACGAGATGGCGCTAGTGCCGGGTACATGACGTCAACTTAGGCGCGTAACAATAGAATATTTAATATATGCGAATAAATACATTGCCGATTAGTAAGCTTAAGTGGCTGTAAGGCAATCTATGAAGGACGCCCTTGTTGAACATTTGTATTTAATATGCTGTAACGGCAACGGTAAGTGATAAAGAAACGATGCATTATACAAAGAAAAAATAACAAAAAAATAATTAAGAACCCTGCATTATGCAAAAAGAAGATTAAGACAACACATTCAAAGAATACAGGGTAAACATAGTTAAGGTTAATTGTAAAGATAATATTGCGCTGCTGTTTCGCGTAACATCTTTATATTTAAAACTTATTAAAAAGCATAATTAAATATGTTTTCTTTGTGTACTGCACAAAAAAGTTTGCTCAATAAATATTGTTATCGAATTACCCAAAACGAAATAGCTTTATGCACCGACGTTGCGTTCTAAGTTTTATTTAAAACAAAAACAACATCCACAGCACTCTCAAACATCAATAACTAGAGCGTTGCGCTACAACTGGAATAAGCAAATATTTTCTATCTACTTTACTGCGCTTAAACGAACGCTTCTAATTAACTTTAAGTTTCATGTTATTTTTGTATTGCTATGTGTTAAAATGGCAATTTCATACTTAAGTCGTAGTTAGTCTTTATACGTAATACAGCCATGCGACAAGCTATACTATGATTGTACCACGAACGGGTCGACTTGACCGGATAAGAACTAAGTTCTCATAGAATACCATCGTGAAATAGCAGTTTAACGATGCTGTGTTTCGTATGGTAAGTGTGATAAACCGAAGACTCCTCTTTCTGAAAACAAGACAATCCATCTTATATTCCACAAGAGTAAGAACGCTCTGTATTTTGATTCATAATCGGGGATATATGTACGAATAGATGGTAAGATCAGGTTTACTTTGTGCTTTTTTATCAGTCTTATTATATAAAAAAGTAATAAATGAAGTATTAAATGAATTTTTCCATGAGAATGAAAAATTTTGCCATGAGCTCACTTTAGCCTTTTCCATAACTGCCTCTAATAAAACCCTAAACATGAAATATGATGATGTTTTCTATAACACTCTTAAATACTTATATTTCAAAAGTTTTGTAAAACTCATAACCTTTCTTTTTGTTGCCGCTTACTGCTGTTTTTGAGTAATTTTTCCTTATACAATGAAATTTATAAATTCACAAATTTTACACAATTGATCTTTGGGCTTGAACACACGCCGTAAAATTGACAGAACGCGTACTGTCCGGGTTAAATCCCAGCCGATACCAGCTTAGTCCCCCGAGGTGACAGTACATTTGTAGCCTTCTTTATTTGAAGCTGGCTGCAGGAGTGGGCTGTGAGATAAGCGAACTTCAGTTTTTTGGAAATAAAACTATTTCTATACGTTTTGTATCAATTGAGTAACTTACAATACCTATACAAATGACAAGCTTATTTTTTTTTCACATAAATTCTGAAGGCAATATAAATGTACCAAGGAAAAACTATTTTCATATCGCATTCATAAAATAAGTCACATTCATCTCATTCGCTGATACGTAAAGGTAAACGTTCAACCATTTTGTTACATTTACCTTATACTATATCATAATAATATGTTACATACAAATGTATTCATCATATATCAGCACACAGATAGGGTGAATGCTGTGGCCCAAAACTATTTGCATCTATCCTCAGTAAGGAATCAAACTGCAGATGCGTTGCCATTTCCTCGTTTCCTCGCTTCGTTTCCAGTAATAGGCTCTCTACACTCTACCATATGAAACACAGCAGCTTTACGCTGCTATTTTACCCTGGTACAGAATACCAGAGCATGGTCTTTCCCCAGTCAAGCCCACCATTATATTTTTAAACCATAAATATAATTTTTCAGGCCTTTAAAGTATGTAAATATTTTATTTTACAGTCGACTGCTTGTTGTTGCGTTCATATATGTAATGAAAACTGCCTCTTTGATCTAGGGGTTGTTAACTTGACTGGCTTAAAATCTCGAAATCTGTTATCAGAGTCTTCTGTCAATAATTCGCAGTAGCAGCCCGGAGTCAGTAAATTGGCCATGTACCGAGTAAGTGATAAACCGAGTAAGTGCCTCGAAAAGCACGTAATAATAATAATAATTTTATTTCAGATAACCAAGTGATCCATAAAATTTGTTAGTAAATATGGAACTTATAACCTATGTTAGTACCTACATCTAATTCTTGAATACAAGCGCCTTATTAACTAAACATAGGCGGTAATATTGCTTAAGGAGGAATGAGTCGTATCTTTCAGCAATTACTTTCATGATGGAGTTGGAGCTAGCCCGCACCCTGCCAAGCAACGAGGCTGCTTTCTTTCTTATAAGGGCGTAATAGTCATCTGTACGCGCCTTTGCAAACATGCCTGATGCACTGCAAAATCGGGGTAGCCCCAACAAGATCCTGAAGCCATTATTATACTGGACACGTAAGGTGTCGACAGTCCGCTGTGAATAATTCGACCACAGGCTGCACGTGTAGAAAACTTGACAGTACGCTTTAAATAGTGTTATCTTTACTTGTTCACTACACCGCGCAAACCTACGTGCCAACATATTACATCGGACTGCCAGCGCCCTACGTTCCCTTTCTATGTCAACATTGTCACTTAGGTCATCGGTAACAAAATGCCCTAGGTACTTAAATTTATCAACGCGTTTTAATTCAATGTCGTTCAATTTAATTGCAGGCACATTTTCTGGGCTTTTACAGCCAACGGCCCTAAACACCATGTATTCGCTTTTATTACCATTGTATCCCAAACCATGGTTTAACGCATACTTCTCACATATCTTAAGGAGTTCTCTGGTGGCCTTAACCGTGGGCCTCAGCAATACCATATCATCTGCGTAACTTATGTTGTTAAAATTTACATCGTCGATACGACATCCGACTTTTTTGCTGCTGAGTTCAACGATTAGGTCATTTATGTACAGGTTGAAAAGCTTTGGTGACGTAATTCCTCCCTGTCTGACCCCACATTGCAACTTTCAGAGAACTTTTCGGCCCATCTCACATTATTATACTGACTATTGTACCAGTACTGAAAAATCTTCAAAAGCTCAGCTGGAATCTTTTTTCTGGCGTAGCTTATCCCATAATGTGTCATAATTTACAAGATCAAAAGCTCTGAAGAGATCTAAAAAACATGCATATACAGATGTACGTCGCTTTTTGTAATATTAAACAGTGTGCTTTAGGGCTAAGATAGCATTCTCAGTAGACAATTCAGACCGAAACTCAAACTGTGCATCGTGCAACTCAATATAACTTTCCAGCTGTGTATTTAACAGGCTGTCAAGTATTTTGACCATAATTGTCACTAAAGATATGGGTCGATAATTACACTTATCTCCTACGTCACCTGTTTTGTTTTTAACTATAGGCACAACTATTGTCCGCATAAGGTCGTGAGGCAGATACGAATGACAGAGACATGAAGAGAAGAACGTAGCGAGTAATCGAGGCAGGTGAGGTCCGGCGTGCTGCAGGTGCTCGATGCTAAGAGAATCATTCGTCGTCGTTTCGCCCCATATTACTTTGTTACATGATTTTATCGCAACTTCTAATTTCGTTTTAATAGTGTCTAACCTGCACTCAACAATAAAGGGGCAATGATCAGACCAGAATACATCATAAAATATTCCTATGTTAGTTATAGTGTCCCAAGCAGCTTGTGTGACAATGCAATGGTCAAGCCATCGTCTACAAATGTAGAAACGCTGGGGCCATGGGGTCCTGATGCAAGACGTTTGTACAGAGATATCTCATCACGCCTTGTCAATGTCTCTGGTGACCCAAAAGCTAGAAGATATTTTGGTCAGCGGATCGGCCTCGCAATACAGCGAGGCAACTCAACCAGTCTTCTGGGCACACTACCAACAGACGGCGGCGATTTAGCAAGTATTTTTTACTTAAATTAAGCGTTTTATACTGTATAATATTGTAAAATACTATTTTCCTTTAACTTCTATATTATGTTAATTAGAAATATTTATGTTTTATTAAATAATTTTGTAATAGAAAAATATCAACTATAACTATAATAGTCAATTTAACTGGAGGTTAGAAGCGTTTTAAAAAACTCAAGCCTGTCATCCATAGATTCTGATATACCTGTCACCTTTACATCCGTATATCTACAGATATACTTGCTTGTTGGTAAAGGGGACTCTTAATTTGATTTTATTATTATGAATGAAGTAATGCCGTTTGTCTTGCGCCTGACCTCCCTCCTATTGTGTCGGTTCCATCATACTATGACTGTCTTATTGTTCTAGTGGTCGTAAACGCGGTTGCTGATCATGAGACCCGGGTCTGAAATTTTCTTGACATAAAAAGTACAGTAACTAAATTTGGCCCGACCTGGTACTCAAATTTTTTTACCTAAAGTTAAACACTTACGTAAGCTCTCATGTAAACTCTGACGTTTATCGTTACAATAATTCGGCTAGTTGCTAACTTGATTATGATACACACGCTTTTTTCAATTGTTACCGAAAGTTTCTGCTTTTTAACTGCGTCTTCAAATAAGTCACATTTCAGTCAGATTCAAAAAAGCCAATGTTAAAATTGGTTTCAAACTGTGGGGTCTGTGAACTCACGTCACCTTAATTTATATTTACGCTCTGTCAACTGTGTCAAAAAATAATTAATTCAGAAGCAACGAATCCGCGAGAAAGCTATTCATTTAACACGTTTCAAAGCACCCAGAAGGTAGTAAATCAATTACATAAGGACTGAAGTAATTTAGTAGAATCACTGATTCATTTAAACTATAAAGGGACATTTTATCGTTACTTTAAATCCTAAATTTTACGTAATGTAGTTTTATTTATATATATAAATAAATACTTTTTTGGGTTACATAAGAAACAGTAATAAAAAATAATAAAAAATTCATAAAAAATAATCTCATTCATATCTAAATTAAAATCAAAACCCGAATCTATACAAGATTTAAATTAAGAAAACTTACTTGGTAATATATAAATAACTAGCTGTTGCCCGGCATGAGCTGGGATGCCATTTTGGCAGAAACATTCGCGGGCGCGCACACAATAACTCACCAAAGTTTGATCGCAATCGGATAAAAGGTATGTGAACACATATGAGACAAACAAAATTCACATTTATATTAAGTATACAAAATAATTAAAGTAAATACATGTTATTCCTACATCCTATTCGTTACACATTTTATTTGTATAATTTATATATAGGTATATATAAAAAATATATGTATAGATAATGTAAAATTTATATGTAAAGTTAAATAAAAGTAAACAATTCGCGTAATATACAATGTAAAGTTACAGCCTATATACGTAAAGTTACAGCATATATATATATTCCCACTGCTGGGCACAGGCCTCTTCTAATTTCTGAGAGGATAATAGGGCAAGGAAGTGTCCGCCACGCTGCCCCAATGCGTGTTGGCGAACTTCACATGTCTTCGAATTTTTTTTCTTATTTCTCAGACATGCAGGTTTCCTCACGATGTTTTCCTTCATCGTCTAGCACGTGGTAAATCAATTTCATTGGTGCCGGCGGAGATCGAACCCGGTTTGCTCGCGTATTGAGAAATTTACAGCGAGCGCTAACCATCTGAGCTACCACGACTAAAATAGCAGCTCAATGTCTCATTGTTTCTTATGGTGAGCGTAGAGAACCGAAGACCTTATTACCTGGTACTGAGCCATTCCAACTTACTCCTCAGATGCTGATTGTATACAGCATACAATCACCTTCAGGTTGACTGTGTGTTCGATCAGCACCATTATTATATAAAATATTAGTTACGGGATATCTATTCATTAAGTTCTATAAGTTAAGTAGCCACTTACCATTAGGGGCACTGCAAGTTCGCTCGTCACGTAACTTTTATAAGAAAATATATACCTAATTTAAATTTATTATTTTCATTACTTATCAGGAAAATGTTGCTACCCATCTCCAAGTTCAGTTCACCTCTATCTCCTGTTTCTTGGGAAAATCATGGGATTGTAGTGGGCAGTGAATTCTCTGCCTACTAATTACAAATATAAGTCCCGATATGAAGCAATTTATGAGTTTGTGTTCACCAGTAAACATGATGGATAGTAATTGTTTTTCTTTCATAACTCTAGCCTGCTGGAATAAAATTTTCAAATTCAATTTAATTTTTAAATAATAAATTTACTCCATCATTTTTTTTACTTTGATCGAAGCAAAATTTTTGAATATTTTATAGGTACATCAATCTGTCAGTCGCCAGTAACAACCTCTGTAAAAAAGCAATTTAGTGCACTGCGCGTAATTTTTTTATTTTTTATAAATTATTTATAGTTTTTTCTTTTTTCCAATCTCTTTAGGTACCATCTTCTTAGCTATTTCTACCATCAAATAGCAAGTCGAAAACTGCTGTATTCCTGTGTAAATGGTGTAAGAACCAGCATAATTACAGGCTATGCGGCATTCTATTTTAGTCCTCAGAGGCAACACGCATCTGTAGCCACATTTCTTTGAAGCTGACCGCAAGTGTAATGGACTGTAATGTCGCCACTTACCATCAAGTGAACTATAAGTTCGTTTCGCACTTCAGTTCAGTAATAAAATGAAATACTGTTTTGATATGAACTGTTTAATTTCTCAAATAACACAAATACACCAGGAGTAACCGTCAACAATGAGATCACCAACAGAAATTAATTAATACTAAACATAATTAAATCACAAAATTCTAATTCACTTACATAGTAATATATGGATTACAGTGACTACATTTAACTAAAACCGTGAGATTAGTTACAGATACTCCAAGTAATCCAAGCGGCAGATCGCACCCTTTCAGAGTGGAATCCGGGGTCTTGCTACACAATGATCACAGAACAATTCAATCTGACCCCGGAGTTGAGGCGTATAATTCCGGAATATTGCAGACGTAATGGGTAATTTATTTGTGTACTCGGGTTGAGGTTCAATGTTAGGTAAAATTAATAATTCTACGGATGTCCTTAACGTTACGTTGGACTTATTTTACTTTTAATTTTTGCATGGGAATTTTAAATTATAGAATATTTACTATATGCGAATAGTTGCATTCATGATTGGTAAGCTTTAGTGGCAATGGCCAGGCGTTATATCGCTCGAAGAGCGGTTAGTGTAATGTAGAGCGGCTACCACTGGATGAAGTGGCAATCTGGTAAGAGATGCAGGAAGTAGATGGATGTAGGTGACTCAGAACTGTGCTTTCTTATGTTCTTGGGGGAAGGTCTATGTTCAGCAGTGGACTTAAAATGTGGTTTTATGATCTGATGATGATGATGTAAAGAAATATCAATAATCGATCACATTTCAATTTAAAAAATTCTCATTTAAGGTTATTGGAGACGTGTCATGTGTGTGTGTGATGTGTATCATTCAGAATGTGTGTTGTGTGAGTGCTGTGTGTGTGTGTGTGTGTGCTTGTTGCATGCGAGCGTGGATGTGTGCGAGTGTGCATGCGCGCATGCAAGCATGTGTAGATATGTACCTGCACAACATAATCATTCACACAAGTTTTAACCAGTATTATTGACATCGATATTACGATTACAAGCAATGTCACATACAGAAAAATTAAGATTATAACAACGTGAGCATCTTTGAAACTCAGATAATTTACCTACATACCATTTTCTGTTTCAAATTTTCTTGTTATCACAAACATGTGACATGCGACGGCATTGTTATTGAAAGAGTGGCAGTGGATAGTGCTACTATTTTCAAGCTCTTTCTTTTATCGAGCACGTGTCTTCGTGTATTCTATACGTGGTAGAGCCATGCTGCAGTTATATTAGTAGTATATTTGTAGCAAGAATGTGTCAGCTCGACCGGGGAAGGACCACGCTCTCACAAAATACCAGCGTTACCTAAATAGTAGCTTAATCCTGCTGTGTTTTGTATGGTGAATATAGAGAACCGGAGACCCTTTTTACAGGAAAGGCATCTCAGCCCTTACGGTTGACAACGCATCTGCATTTTTATTTGCAATGAGGATAGACGTAGATGTCTATGGGCCGCAGCATCCACTTACTATTAGGTGGACTGTGTGCTCGTTTTTCTAATTTATAAAAAAGTGTTTAACATATCACCAGCTTATGCTGATCTTGCATTAGCAGGTTGTATCTAGTACTGGGAGGTCTAGTTACACTGCACTTTTTTTAAGGTCATGGATATTTTACGCGAAAAAATTGAATACTTCGAAGCTGTGGTCAGGTCTCTAGTCAAATAATAAATTTGTAACTATGGAACCAGTAACTAGGTACCTAATTATCTAGATATACCTATTAATAATAATCATCATCATCATCATTACAGCCCTTCACAAGTCCACTGCTGAACGTACGCCTCCCCCAAGCAATGCCACAAAGCACGGTCCTGAGCCACTTGCATCCATCGACTTCCTTCATGTCTTACTCGGTCGTCACTCCATCTAGGTGGGGGTCGCCCTACATTACGCCTACCGGTACGAGGCTGCCTCTCGAGAACCTTTCTTCCCCATCGGTTATCGGTTCTTCGAGCTATATGGCCGGCCCATTGCCACTTCAACTTACTAATCCGTTGGGCTATATCGCTTACTCTGGTTTTACTGCAGATATACTCATTTCTGAGTCTATCACACAGAGAAACTCCGAGCATAGCCCTCTCCATAGCTCGCTGAGCGACCTTGAGCGTCCTCATACGGCCAGCAGTGAAGGACCACGTCTCAGATCCGTAAATCATCACTGGCAACACGCACTGGTTGTACACTTTAGTTTTCAGAGATTGAGGTATACCTGACGAGAAGATGTGTCGTAATTTCCCGAACGCTGCCCAGCCGAGTTGAATCCGTCGATTGACCTCTCGGTCGAAGTTGGACTTACCTAGTCGGACTATTTGTCCCAGGTAAACGTACTCGTCAACAACTTCGAGCATAGTGCTCCCAATAACTACCGGCATAGGTGTGACATGGACATTAAACATGATCTTTGTTTTGTCCATGTTCATCTTAAGACCTATCCGTTGGGAGACACTATTGAGGTCATTGAGCATAGTGCTAAGGTCCTCCAGCGATTCCGCCATAAGGACTATATCGTCGGTTATTATATATATATATATATATATATATATATATATATATATATATATATATATATATATATATATATATATATATATATATATATATAAGAGAGAGATCTCTTTACGGTAATGTTGATCAGACGCGACTTCACGCGAGCACTTTGTTGATCCGAAAACGCATGTTGATCCGGCGCCTTTTTGTTGATCCAATATGCATCTCTGGTAACTAATGTGGCTCCGACCGGATCAACATCTGCACTCACGATACTGTTTGCTAGAGTTGGCCGAAGTTGATCCGATATACAAATCCACCTTGCGATGGTTACGGAAAATGTTGATCCGATTTAAATGAGCCAATCAGAGCACAGCAAACGGTAAGATAAACGATCGGATTGGCTGAATGCAGCCGCGACGTTGCCGTTTCGTATCTTTGGCGGTACAATCTATAGATTAAATGCGTGTTATATAATGCATTTAGGGTGCTGTTTGGTCTACCTCGTTATTGTAATGCACCGGTTATGTTAGCGGATACGCGTGTGAATTGTTTCTAGACCACCATGCGTAAACGATGCACATCCCTGGTGCGCAGGGTGCGGGCCAGTTCCAATGGTATCCTGAGGGCATTTTCTGACAGGTTTGAGGTCAGTACCTGAACCATTGTCATATGGTGCACGCGCTGACTAATCGGGCCTGTCTTATATATAGTTTTAAAATTAGGTAAATAGTTTTAAGTTTTACGAAAATTAGTTTTAAGATTTGTACTATTACTAACATCTATGATCCTTGTGGTCGAAATAAACGACTTTTTAACGAATTACTCGACAACGCCCATTTTTGTAGCGGAAGTGGTGGCAACGGCGACATAAGGTATTCGTCTGAGTGCATGTATGCGTGCGTGCGTGTGTGTGTGTGTGTGTGTGTGTGTGTGTGTGTGTGTGTGTGTGTGTGTGTGTGTGTGTGTGTGTGTGTGTGTGTGTGTGTGTGTGTGTGTGTGTGTTTGTGTGCATATGTGTGCGTGTGCGTATCTGTACGTGTGTGTGTGTGTGTGTGTGTGAATGGGTGTGCCTGTGTGCATGTGTGCACTGTTGTGTTTGTGTGTGTGCGGAAGTGTGCGTGTGAGTGTGTGTATGCGTTTGTGCGTGTGCGCATGTGTGCATGTTTGCGCGCGCTTGCGTGTTTGTGTGTGTATGTGTGTTTACCATAAACCAGTTAATATATTTTCTACATCTTCATAAAAAAGATTTTTAAGGACGCTTTTACAAGATTGATAGGTATAGAATCGAACTATTACATGAGATATTATCATGAGACCTTACCTCCGGTCTTGATGGAGTGACCTCAAAATGTAATTCGGGATTACTAGTGAAACTCTTGGACTAGTAGAACTGGGTGTGCTGAGTTTGGGCTCGTTTTGTTAGTTATGATGAGTCCTTACCTCCGGACTTGCTGAAGTGACCTGAAGGTGTACTTCGGTAACTAACACTGTAACGCTTGGACTAGTAGAACTAGGTATGCCGAGTTTGGGTTTGTTTTGTTAGTTATGATGAAACCGTAACAAAACAAAAGTTCTTTTCACTTTTCATGGACATTTACTTAGACTAAGTGGATCCGGAGCCATAATTGACGAATAGGTACTTGAACATGAAGCGGCAACGTCGCGTTCTGTGTGTGACAGAGAACCCAGTATGCTACTTCCTTATAGTAATAAGGTAAGAAAATACGTTATCTGCTGATTTTGTGGATCAAACTTTGGCAGGTTTTATTGCGGAAAGACGTTTGTTCGAGTTTTTGTTATCGTGTGAGTGAATTTGTGTTATTTTATTCATTTTTCATAGATCAATTAGAAGATGATGGATAGTACTTTATTACAAATTAATTTGTCACTCGAGTGTGAGTGTGTGTGTGTGTGTGTGTGTGTGTGTGTGTGTAAGGGTGGGGGGTGCCATTTAGTTCGCACGCGTGTGTTTGCATGTGTGTTTGCGTGTGTTTGTGTGTGTGTGTGTGTGTGTGTGTTTATATGCGAGTTTGTGTGTACGCGTGCGTGTGGGTGTATGTGCGTTCATGTGTGTTCGTGTGAACGCATGTACACGTATTTTATACGTGGTAGAACCATGCTGCAGTTATATTAGATGTATAGTTGTAGCACGAATGGGTCGGCTCGACCGGGGGAAGGACCAGCTCTCACAGAATACCAGCGTGAAATAGTAGCTTAATGCTGCTGTATTTCGTATGGTGAGTGTAGAGAACCGGCGACCCATTTTACTGGAAACGAGGCATTCCATCTTAGTCCTCACGGGTGACAACACATCTGCATTTTGATTCGTAATCGAGGATGGATGTAGATGTCTATGGGCCGCAGCAACCACTTACCATCAGGTGGACTGTGTGCTCGATTGTCACCCTATCCTATAAAAAAAATGTGCGTGCGCGTGTGTGTGAGTGTATGTGTGTGTGTGTGCACTTTTGTGTTTTTTTAGTACGTGTGTGTATGTGTGTGTTAACTATTGTTTGTGTGTGTGTGCGTGCGGTTGTGCGTGTGTTTGCTTTTATGTGTGGGTACGAGGTGTGTACGTGTGTGCGTGCATGTGTCCACTCTTGTTTTGTGTTTGTGTATGTGCTTGTGCGTGTATGTGTGTTCGTTCGTGCGCGCGTGTGTGTATGAGTGTATGTGCGGGTGTGTGTGTATGTGTGTGTGTGTGTGTGTGTGTGTGCGAGCGCGCACGCGTATGTGTGTGTGTGTGCGCGCGTGCGTGTATGTATGTGTGCGCGCGCGTGTGTTTGTATGTGTATGTGTGTTTGTGTCTGTGTTTGTGTGTGTGTATGCGCGTGCGTGTGCGTGCGTACGTGCGGTGTATGTGCGTGCATGTGTGTTCGTCTGAGTGCGTTGTTGCAGCGTAGTATGTGGTGAAGGCGGAGGAGAGGAATTTGTGGTGAAGTCGGAGATAGTGGAAACGGGGAATTGTGTTGGAGGCGGAAATAATAGTGACGGCGCGTGGTGGTGGCGGCGGAGGGAGCGGAGTTTATTGTTGAGGCGGATGGAGCAGAGTGTATGGTGGAGGCGAAGGTAGCGGAGGTGGAGAACGAAAGTTTAGAGAGGAGTGCGGTGATAGATGTGGATGCGTAGGTGGCAGAGGTGATGGTGGGTGCACTGGAGTGCAGTAAAGTGGTAACCGCGTGAGGGCAAGAAAGGCTCATATAAAGGACAGTTGGTTACTGCGAAAAACAGTGTGGCTGGTAAGTGGATATCGATATTGCCCCTAACGATGTTACTACGAGGTTATTCATTTTTCCGAATATCAGCTTTGATGCCTATTGGTACTAGAGACAAAATAAAAAGAACTTTTGTTTTGTGACGGTTTCATCATAACTAACAAAGCAAACCCAAACTCGGCATACCTAGTTCTACTAGACCAGTTGTTACAGTGTTAGTTACCGAAGTACACCTTCAGGTCACTTCAGCAAGTCCGGAGGTAAGGACTCATCATAACTAACAAAACGAGCCCAAACACAGCACACCCAGTTCTACTAGTCCAAGAGTTCCACTAGTAATCCCGAATTACATTTTGAGGTCACTCCATCAAGACCGGAGGTAAGGTCTCATGATAATATCTCATGTAATAGTTCGATTTTATACCTATCAATTTTGTAAACGCGTCCTTAAAAATCTTGATTATGAAGATGTAGAAAACATGTTAACTGGTTTATGGTAAACACACACACACACACACACACACACACTCAAACACACACACACACACACACGCACGCAAGCGCGTGCGCAAACATACACACATGCGCGCACGCACAAACTCATACACACACTCACACACCCACACATCCGGACACACACGCACACACACAAACACAACAGTGCACACATGCACACATGCACACCCATTCACACACACACACACACACGTACACATACGCACAGGCACACATATGCACACAAACACACACATACACACACACGCGCGCGCACACATATGCACACAAACAAACACACACACACACACACAAACAACACACACACACACACACACACACACACACACGCAAACACGCACTCAGACGAATACCTTATGTCACCGTTGCCATCACTTCTGCTATATATAAGACAGGCCGGATTAGTCAGCACGTGCAACATATGACAATGGTTAAGGTACTGACAATGAAAACTGTCAGAAAATGTCCTCAGGATACCATTGGAACTGGGAACCCTACGCACCAGGGATGTGCATCGTTTACGCATGGTGGTGTAGAAACAATCCACACTCGCATCCGCGAACATACCCGGCGCATTACAATAACGAGGTAGACCAAACAGCACCCTGAATGCATTACATAACACGCATTTAATCTGTAGCTTGTACCGCCAAAGACACGAAACGGCAACGTCGCGGCTGCATACAGCCTATCTGATCGTTTATCTTATCGTTTGCTGTGCTCTGATTGGCTCATTTAAATCGGATCAACATTTTCCGTAACCATCGCAAGGTGGATTTGTACATCGGATCAACTTTGGCCAACGCTAGCTAACAGTCTCTTGAGTGCAGATATTGATCCGGTCGGAGCCACATTAGTTACCAGAGATGCATATTGGATCAACAAAAGGCGCCGGATCAACATGCGTTTTCGGATCAACAAAGTGCTCGCGTGAAGTCGCGTCTATATATATATATATATATATATATATATACGTGTGTACAGTGTTATTATATCTGAAAAACCTGCAGATATTTTTTAATAAGAGAAGAGTGTGGTTTGCAAGATGATGTTGTGACCAGGATTAAGAAAGGAATGCTTCGGTGGTTTGGTCATGTGGAAAGAATGAATGAGGAAAGAGTGACAAAGAAAATTTATGTTGCAGAAGTGGATGGCAGAGTCGGAAAGGGACGTCCTAGGCGAAAATTTATCGACCAAATTGGCGATTTATTGAAAACGGGCCAAATTAGGAGTACCCTTAACCGACGAGCATGTATGCGTAGGTGTATGGATGTGAAGGAGGCGAGATAGGTGTGTCAAGATCGTGGCAAATGGAAGTCTTTAGTCTCTGCCTACCCCTCTGGGTGACAGGCATGAGTGTTTATGTATGTATGTATATTTTTTGAATAAAACGAAACATTTGTGTTTGATTATTTTAAATCTAAATATTTTACACGTGGTAAAGCCACAGTGCAGCTATATTATATTTGTAGTACACATGTGTCGTCTCGACGGAGACAGGACCACGCTCTCACAGAATACCGTGACCGTAGAGAACTGGAGACCTTTTTACTAACGAAGCACTCCATCTTTGTCATCTCTGACGACGCGTCTGCATTTTCATTCTTAACCGAGGATAAATTTAAATAACTATGGCCCGCAGTATCCACTTACCTTCAGGTGAACACAAACATGACAATTTATATTACATTAAAAAGTTTATCTCTCAGAAAAATTAACTTCCATCCATAATTTCGACGACGTCTTACGAATTTTCGATCAGTTCACGTATCCTGATGCGAGTTCAACATTTTTTACACATTACAAAAAAGTGTACACCGCCGCTAAAGAAGTTTTCACTTCATAAATAACATTAATATGATGTTATTTTTGATGACACTATCCAAACAAATCCGGGGCGTGCCGCCAGTTATACAATAAAATCTTACTAGAAGGTGTTTTAAGGAAAATTTGAAGCATTTTATAAGACATTATTCTCTGGCATTCGATTATTAATGTTATATAATATCCACAAACGGCGTGATAAATGAGCAAAGGCAAGGCGTCACCTGCGTACGAGTTCCGTCCTCGACCGCGGTAGTGACAATGACACTGCGCGCGTGACTTATGATAACGTTACTCAGTATGATTTCCACCAGATGCTCCATGATGAGTCGGTTTGACAGGAGAAGGACCACGCTCTGAATGTAGGGAACCTGATCTATAAAATATCCTTAGACCTTTAACCAAAATAGCCCTCAAATACTTTCCGGAGCAGATGATCGCCTTATTGGCCATAATCTTCAACGCCTGCTTCGAATTCAGCTATTTTCCCACCTCTTGGAAAAGAGGCAACTGTCATTGGCATTCCCAAGCCAGGCAAACCTCACCACTTCCCCTCCAATCACCATCCCATCAGCCTCCTCAAGGCCATGGGCAAACTTTTCGAACGAGTCATTGTCGTGCGCATGAGGCGCCATTTGTTTCACACAAACCGCGACCCTCTTGTCATCCCACAACAATTCGGGTTTCGAGCCAAACACTCGTGCCCCCAGCAAGTTTACCGCATAGTGGAATATATCCTCAGTGGCTTTTATCCTCGTCGTCAAAAAACCATCGCGGTCTTCTTCGACATTGCCAAGGCATTCGACAGAGTCTGGCACGAGGGCCTTATCTACAAATTGTACGACTTAGGCCTCCCAGACCGTCTCGTTCGCCTTGTAGTCTCCTATCTGAAGGACCGTACCTTTCGCTTTAGACACGAAGGCACGCTATCATCTACTCGTCAAATCAAAGCCGGTGTCCCTCAAGGCTCTGTGCTTGCCCCCTTACTATATATAATATTCACCAACGACATCCCTATCCCGTCGAATGGTGTTAAACTAGCCCTCTTCGCACAACACAGCCCTTTACTCTAAAGGCAACTCACTGCCACAGTTTCGGAACAAGATCCAAAAGTCAGTAAGCGACTTAGGAGCTTGGTTCCAAAAATGGCGTATCGACGTAAACCCGGAGAAGAGCTCCGCCATTTGCTTCGAATATAAACGACGCCGTCTCACCACCACTCCGCCAATCAGGATGTTAGGAACCCCTGTCCCATGGCAAACTACAGCCAAATATTTAGGCGTCACCCTTGATGCAAGGCTCACTTTCGAACCCCATATCAATAAGGTTACTCGCACCGCACGATTTTACATGGTAGACTAAACAGCATGTTGGTCAGAAACAGTAAAATGTCCCTCCGCAACAAGCGAACCCTATATAAGGTCTGCATACGACCTGTCATGACCTACGCGGCCCCCATTTTCGCACATTCTAAGCCCAAAGCTATAAATGAACTTCAAATAGTTCAAAATCTATTCTGTCGTAGGGCCACTAACTCGCCCTATTTTGTCCGTAATGCCGACCTATACCGAGACTTAGAGCTCCCAACAATCCAGCAGTTCCTTAAATCACTCTCTGAGAGATTTTTCAAAGCCTCAGAGTCCCACTCAAATCATCTCATTCGTGAGACAGCTGCCTATGCAGCCCCTATCCACACTCGCTATAGTGTGCGCAGACCGAGAAACTCTCTCTCGGACCCCCCCAACAAGCTTTCGGCTGACCTGAACTACCTCCCGGCGGCTCAGGCCGAGCCTACATAACACATCCCTTAATCAGCCTTAGTTAGGCACTCGTCTAAGCGGCTTTTCGCCGCTTGTCCCCCTTTCGGCCAAGGAGGGTCGCGTTCGTATACGGCTTAGAGATCTCTAGTTAGACCGTTAAGCCAGTCCCTAAAAGGTGGGGTTTAGTGGGTAAAAGTCTCCACATAACCACGCAGCCGGTTGCGTGGTATGCTATGAGCATTCCCCACCTCCCTCCCCCCGCTTTCCGGAGGGTTGCCCATATTTGCTTCGGGCGCAAAAAAAAAAAACGTAAATACTCATAGTAAAGCTGAACCTCACATTGTAACAACAACACTATTATCCCCGTCTTCTCCTAAAGTAGGTTTGCCAATTCCATTCCGGGCGTTCTATTGCTACTCGCTTAAAAATGGGCGTTTTAACAAGATCTATCATCACTTTGAATGCAAACATATTAATTTAAAAATAGCAACATCTAGGATGGTTGTTAAAAATAATACAGCTAGTACACAACCGACCCCAAATATAATAACTGAAATTATATTCTGACCGTCCTAAGCCTGTGTTATATACAAATTTATAAGAAAGTGTAGTAAACTAACAGACTTACAGCAAAACACTTTTTTAACAAACATTTATTAAGCTAACCAAGCAAAAAAAGCAAATAATGTTTTTCTAAACGTAATTTTTTATGAGTCACGTTTAATTATCAAAACAAAAAATGTTATAAGCATCTAAGCAAATAAGTAGTTATTATAAGTTGTTTGGAAAAAAAATTAAGCAAATAAGACTGTTTTTCACTTTAAGCCCAGTGTCACATGACTATTCAAACTCACCATTTAAGTGTCCGTTATTTACATAGTACACGACCGTTTTAATACAAGTTTTTTGCTTAAAAAATATTGACAGGCGCTGCTATCCAATGTTCAACATAGGGCGTATGAAGGACAGCAGATAATAATGAGTAGTATTAGTAGTCTTGTCATTTCAGTCAATTGTAAGTCTTGGTAAATGATAAATTCTCCTCAAAGATATATCTGCTAAAATTACCTGAAATGAAAACAGTTATTTATAAATGTAAATGTTAGCAGTATTTTAAAATCATTAAAGTAAAATAATATCTCTGCTTTTGTGTCAAAAGCGGTTGAGATGCCATTAAGTCCGCAATTTTCCTGGATTAAACGACTTTAGGTCCGGGACTGATTGGATTGTTCCGGTATCTTTGTAGGATTGGGATGCAAATCAGGTGTGTTCGTGACTGGAATAAGCAGGAAGACTTCTTCTTCCATAAAAATCAATAGTATGAAAAATATTTTTAAGATACAAACAAAGATATACAACGGTTTTGCTATGATGTGGGATGTGGATTTTTTTTAAATATATAGTCGTCTAACCGTGCGTGTAGTGGCGGTGTAGGGATATTCACTACCGCGGCAACAGAGGAAAACAAATCAGGAGATGAGCAGCAGCGTCTTGCTAATAACGACTAAAATTAAAAATAAACTGCGGTTACTAACTCATATATATGTAAATACATGAAGCAATCTGTAATGTAGGGTAGTAGGTTAAGACTGATTATATAGGTGGCGGGTAAATTAAGATAATACAGGGAGTTCATTATGGAATAAACTGTTATAGATTGCGTTACGTTCTTTGTGTTCTCTCCGGTTTTTATATACATCACATTGGCGACGAGGATAAAAACGTAGTTTTATTGTGTTTTTAATCGTTGTGAGTAAAAGTTTACAAGTTAATTCGAGGACAATGTCGATTGGAAAAGTGAACGAGTTCGATGTAAAAACCGGGGTGTGGTCGTCGTATGTCGATAGACTTGAGATGTATTTTACGGCAAATAAAATAAGTAGTGATCTCAAGTTGCCCACGCTAATAGCGGTCATGGGCGATGAGGCCTACGAGTTGCTAGTGAACCTGGCTAGCCCCGTGAATCCGTCGGAATTAAAATACGACGCCGCCATTAGTCTATTGCGCAACCACTTACAGCCGGCACCATCCGCGTTAGCGGAAAGGTATCGTTTTAGACAAAGGAGGCAAGCAGCGGATGAGAATATAGTACGTAGCAGAGTTAAAAAAATTAACACGTCACTGCAAACTGGGCGACGGTCTTAGTGAAAGTCTACGGGATCAATTTGTCTGCGGATTAAGGAGCGATGTTATTCGGCAGAGGCTATTTGCGGAGGATGACACATTAAGTTTCACCAATGCGATAAAGATTGCCAGCTCGTTAGAGGCCGCGGAGCGGAACGCTGCGGCGGTAGATGCAACCGAGTCAGCAACATCAGGAAGAGATATGGCGGGGGTGCACTCGCTGGTGATTGGGAAAAATGGATCGCGGAGAACGTTGGGGGGGAGGCGGGCGCGGAATGCGCGGAGACCGCCAGCCACAACACAATCGGCCGGGATCGTCTACAGCTGTAAGGAGGCCCGATGCAATTAGCAGTCAAAATTGCAGCGGATGCGGAGGGACAGGCCACGGTTATGAGGATTGTCGGTTCCGGGAATACGTATGCAGCAGGTGCAAGCGCACGGGTCACCTACGACGCGTGTGTCCGGGACAGGGCGCGGCATGTGTTCGCACAACCAGGCATACCGCTTGTCATCAGGCAGACGTGGCACGGCATGATGAAGACGGGGGTCAATTAGAGGAGTTTCATCACCTATGTTTAGGTGACTATAAGGCGGTGAGTTTGCCAGTGACTGTAAATAATAAAGTCATCAATATGGAGGTTGATACGGGAACGGCAGTGTCATGCATTAGCGAACAAACTTATAAGCTATATTTTAGTACCATTAAGTTAGATAACACAAGTGTTAGTTTGAAGTTCTATGACGGTTCGTCACTTAGACCTTTAGGGTTAATCACACCGGAAGTTTGTTACGGTGGAGAGAAAAAAAGATTAGAATTGTTTGTTGTCAAAGGAGGAACCACGTCCTTGTTGGGCAGGCAGTGGTTATCTGAATTAAAAATAAAATTACCATTATTTACCAACTGCCATAACTTGCAGAGTAACCGAGGTAAATTAGATGATCCATTGAAAAATTTGTTTTCCAGATATAAAGAATTGTTTAATGGAGGGCTGGGATGGTACACGGGCGGCAAGGCGACGTTAAGAATCCGCGAGGGGGGCAGCGCCGGTGTTTCACCGCGCGCGGCCAATACCGTATGCACTGCGCGAGCGCGTCGACGCCGAGCTGGACGCGATGCTGCGCGACGGCGTCATCGAGCCCGTCGACTGCTCCGACTGGGCCTCGCCGCTGGTACCGGTAAACAAAGCTGACGGTTCGTTGAGAATTTGTGCTGACTATAAGGCGACGATAAACCCTGTTTTGTTAGTTGATCGATATCCCTTACCTAGAGTTGAGGATTTAATTTTTAGGTTGAGTGGGTCGAAATATTTTTCAAAAATTGATCTGTCTCAAGCCTATAATCAGATAGAGCTAGACGATACTAAAAAAGTTAACCGTAGTTAATACGCACCGCGGCTTATTTCAGTATAATAGGTTAGTGTACGGGCTAGCATCGAGTGCTGGAATATTTCAACGTATTATGTATAATTTGTTAAAGGACATCCCCAATGTCGAAGTATTTTTAGACGACGTCATAATCGGCGGGAAAAATGAGTTCGACCACCTTCAAGCCGTAGAAGCTGTCTTTAGCAGGTTACATAAGAACGGATTGAAATTAAAAAAATCATAAATGTATATTTTTTGTAAGCGAAGTGCAGTTTTTAGGGTATGTACTTAGTAAAGACGGAGTAAAAACAGACCCGAAAAAGATAGAAGCAATTGCTAAGCTACCCAGGCCTAGTAACGTGACCGAGTTACGGTCTTTTTTGGGTTTAGTAAATTTCTACGCAAAATTTATTAAAAACATGAGTAGTAGGCTCGTACCATTATACCAATTACTGAAAAACGGTCAAAATTGGTTTTGGTCGAAGGAATGTGAGCGCGCGTTTGTTGAAGTCAAAAATGTATTAATCAGCGCGGAAGTATTAGCTCACTACGACCCCCAGCGGCCGGTTATAGTAACGTGCGACGCGAGCGCCAGAGGGATAGGGGCCGTGTTGTCGCAGCCGAGCGACGACGGCAGTCGCGAGCGCCCCGTGGCTTATGCGTCACGCACGCTTAACGACGCCGAGAAAAACTACTCGCAGATACATCGCGAGGCATTAGCGATTATATTTGCCGTAAATAAATTCCATCAATATTTGTACGGTCGGCATTTTACTCTGCGCACCGATCACAAGCCGCTAGTGTCCATTTTTGGACCGAACACAGGTATACCAACTATGGTAGCGAGTCGGATGCAACGGTGGGCAATTATTTTATCCGCTTATTCGTTTGATATTGAGTACATACGTACCGATGTGAATGGAGCGGACGGCCTGTCGCGTCTGCCGCTGTCGTCAAGTAAGATGACTCATGCGGCGCCCGAGCAAACGTATTTGCATTTCGTTCAGCAATCATTGTTGTTAGATTATAATAAAGTTAAAAATGAAACCGCTCGGGATCCAATTCTCTCGAAGGTTATTAGCTATATTCGGGATGGTTGGCCGGGGGAATGTAATATTAAGGGTTTACAACCGTTTTTTAATCGAAAGAATGAATTATATGAGGAACTAGGCTGTGTGATGTGGGGGCATAGACTAGTTGTTCCGGAGGCCTGTAAGGAAAAAGTTTTATGTATGATTCACGAACCTCATATGGGCATTGTCAAATCCAAGGCTATAGCTCGAAGCTATGTTTGGTGGGCCGGGGTGGACGAGGCGGTGGAGCGGATATGCCGGGAGTGCGAGATATGCGCGGCGCAAGCGGATGCTCCGCCAAAACAGACGCCTCGTATGTGGCAATGGCCCAATCGTCCTTGGTCAAGGATACATTTAGATTTTATGGGGCCCGTTTTTGGAAAAACGTACTTGGTAGGGGTCGATGCGATGTCAAAATGGCTAGAAATCTATGAAGTAGCGAGTACGGCAGCCACGGGGGTAATAGATAAGTTAAGGGAACTTTTCAGTCGTTGGGGACTACCCAAACAAATCGTGACGGACAACGGTCCCCCGTTCTCAAGTATAGAATTCAATAACTTCATGTGCAGTCACGGTATCGATCATATTTTCACGGCTCCGTATCACCCTGCTTCGAACGGTTTAGCTGAAAACGCGGTAAAAACCTTGAAGCGGGTTATAAAGAAAGCGGTGCAGGAAAAACAAAACGTAGACAGGGCACTACAAACTTTTTTGCTATATTATAGGAATACGGAGCATTCAACCACCGGCGAGAGTCCCGCTATGTTATTGTTAGGTAGACGACTGCGCACTAAGTTAGATATTTTAAAACCAGACAGGGAAAACAGGATTTATAAGGTGCAACGACACCAGAAAGACTTAGCCAAAGGAGGAGACAGGAAACTGAATCCTTCGGAAGATGTTTGGTATAGACAATACTTGAAAGGGGAAAAGTGGGGCAGTGGTCAAGTAGTAGACGTTAGGGGTCCTAATAGCTATACAATTAAGGGAAAAGGTGGCGAAATAATTCATAGACATATAGACCAATTAAAAAGGAGATCTTTAAGGGCATCTATGACATGTCCTTACAATGATCCTCAGTCAGGTTGCAGCACAAATTCAACCAACGAGCCGACGGTGACACCAGAGGTGGGAAAGGCTCAGCCGGGTCCGTCGGCGGATCGGGATGACCGGGGGGTGGTAGAAACCTCAGAGGCTGAAATCGGCTTAAAGGAGTCGGCAAGGGAGACGACCAGTGAGAACCCGGGTTCACAGGCGTATCAGGATACCTTGCCAAACGTTGTACCGCCCACAAAGCCTCGGAGTCGCCCTATAAGGCAATGTAGACTCAAAAACCTTAATATTGATTAAGCGCTGATACAATAATGTTAAGTAATTAAGTTATATTTAAGATTAGCATAATAATAAATAAGTGTAGAGGAGTGTAATGTAGGGTAGTAGGTTAAGACTGATTATATAGGTGGCGGGTAAATTAAGATAATACAGGGAGTTCATTATGGAATAAACTGTTATAGATTGCGTTACGTTCTTTGTGTTCTCTCCGGCTTTTATATACATCACACAATCCATGGTCCCCCGTATGGCCCATGCTCATGAGTGTTGTAAAATACTAAGGGAACGACTTAGATACAGGAGTTATTTTTATACGTAGTAGAGCCATGCTGCACCTATATTATGACTGTCGTACCAATGGGCCGGCTCAACAACGGAAGGGTCACGATTTTATTTAATACCAGCGTAAAAAATAACTCGATGCTGCTATGTTTCGTGTGAGTGTATAGAACTGGAGACCCATTTTTCGTATTACGAGGTATTTCATTTAGACGTTAAAATGTAGTATCTGTGGGCCATTTGTATGAGTGAGGAGACAACGTGTGTACTAAGTGAAGTAGAAACACCGAAAGAAGAGGAAAAAGGTAGCGAGATAAGTATAGATGAAATAATGAAAGCAATGAAGAGCATGAAAGCAGGTAAGGCTGCCGGATATGATAGAGTTTCACTCGAAATGCTAAGGGCTGGAGAGGAAGTGATGGCAGGCCTGGTGCACACCTTGTTTAATTTATGCTAGGAACTGAAGCGGGTACCGGTAGACTGGTGCAAATCCGTGATAGTCCTAGTATATAAAGGAAGAGGGGCGCAGTAGGACTGTAAAAACTACCGTGGCATCAGCCTTCTTAGCATTGTGGGAAAACTGTATGCTAAGGTACTGATTGAAAGGGTCATGAAAGAAACTGATGGAAAAATTTGGGATGTGCAAACGGGATTTAGAAAGGGAATGGGATGTACAGATCAAGTCTTTTCCATACGCATGATCGCGGAGAAGTTTCTGGCCAAAAACCAAAAGGTTTTTTGTGCGTTCATGGACTTGGAAAAGGCCTATGACAGAGTGGATAGGGATTTACTATGGCAATCACTGAACTCATTTGGGTTGAGCGCTAGCTTGATACAGGCATTGGAGTCTCTTTATAGGGACTCTAGTGCTTGTGTTAGGATCAACGGGGTCTAATCGGACTGGTTTGACATCCATAAAGGTGTCAGACAGGGCTGTGTGGCTTCCCCGTGGCTGTTCAACCTATTTATGGACAGTTATTTGCAAAATTTGAAAGTTGAAGAATGCGGATTAAGAATGGGTGAGTTAACCGTCAAATGCCTTTTGTACGCCGATGATCAAGTTATTCTTGCGTCGTCAGCGGCCGAGTTGCAAATGGTGGTTACATTAGTGAACAAATCATTAAAAGAAAGGGGTATGAAAGTGAACGCAAGTAAGACGAAGGTTATGGTTTTTGAAAGTGAAGAAAGTAAAACGATTTGTGAAATAAGAATAGAAGGGGAGTTGATCGAGCAAGTAGATGAGTTTGTATATTTGGGCTGCGTATTTAGCAGGGATGGGAGATATGATAAGGATATAGAACGATGAGTAAATGCGAGAAATAGGGTAAATGGGGCCATGCACATCTACATCATAGTTCCACCAAATTTACCAACTTTTGACTGTAAAGATCTAAAGAAGAATGAGATAAAGTGAAAATGAATAGGCTTCTATTACTTTAAGACAGTGCCATTTACCATATTAGGACTTACCTCTCGTCACTTGGTGGGCTTATAATGAGTAAAACAAGGATCATTAGACAAAAAGCTGGAGATATATATTTTGATCCCCTCGAACAATAGAAGGAAAGTAAAGAACAAGCTCATTATATGAGGTAATCAACGGGCAATCGAAAATATTTGGAAATTCAGTGGAACAAAAAAAGTGCACACCTCGATTACCCCTTTGATTCCTAATTGAGGATCGACGTCGGTATCTTACGGCCCTATTCTAAGTAAAAAAAAATACAGACCATCCCTGCAACTTCCAGCTAATTTCAAATGCAAAGCGCTACAATTTTCACCCTTTGCTTTCGAGCTTTTTGATTTTGATGCGGTTTGCGGCAATTGACGTAGTTTTTTGAGCTTAACATAAACGTTAATCACAAAAATTGATTTGACGAAAATTTTTCAAGTTATATGAAAAAAAATTTCGAGATTTCCCTCGACAATGACATCTTTCGAACAAATGAACCAATTTTGATGGGCTTTACGGATATTGACGACGTTTGTTTTAAGAAAAGCAGTTGGTTAAAGTATAGAATTGATCGAAATAAGGGTATCGAAATGATTAAAAAAACTCATTTTTAGCGGTATGTGAAGAAAATATTAACACATACTTAATTTTTTTATTTTTTTAGTTAACTATTACAATATTTCGCATAATTTGTAACATTTTGAGTGCTAACTAACATCATTATCTTGGTAATTACATTTGTACCACTTTGTATAAGTGAATTCATTCCATCTAAATACAGCATCTGCCAGCATATTACACACACTTGGATTTCATAAATATCTTGGCACAACACCATGTATGAACTTGGAGAGTTTAGAACTGCGTAGAAAAGTTTGGAGGAATGCTTTTAAAAAAGGATGGCTGAACTGGAAGCACAGTTACACACGGGGACCAAGGACACGGTTGTAAAGGTGGCTGAGAAGTTTCGAACCTTCCGTGAACTCATGTTTACTATGCTTGTTCTGCTCCATAAACATATTAATGAGTACTCCCATATAGGCTCTCCTTTTCTTGAGTGTTGCTGAAGATGAGAAAGAGGACTGCAAGGCTACAGTAATGGGTATAATCTACAAAATGGAGTTGAAGGACATCACAACATCTTGCATTATTGCTTGCAACAGGATTGAAGTAGCCAGCAAAAATCACCTCCGGCCAATCCTTGGACGATTTATTAACGTTGATATCAGGTCATCAGTAAGGAGGGTGAAGTCTAGACTGAAAGGTTGTCCAGTTTCATATAAAAAAAATCATATAATAAATAGTATAATATGTTATTGCGTTTTTGTCTTAATTCTCTATTCTATTTTAAATAAATCTTAAAATTTATTCATTAATGTAGTATTACCTAGCATTATCACTTTCTATCAACCATATTAAAACTTACTACTCTTTTATGTAACCTTAAACCTGTTTTTTTATTCTTTTAAAAAAAGAATATTAACAATGTTATAAACATTACTAATATTCCCTTTAACCACTCGTGGTAAGCTTAAACTGCTTGTGTTACGAGTGGTTCACGCCAGTAGTCGAATGGCGGATTCGAACCCACGAACTTTAAGAGTTCGTGATGCTACTGGCTTAGGCTACTGTCTCTCTGTGTGTTTCTTTGTTAATTATTTACAACTTTTTACCAAATTTATAATTTTATTCGTTTTACATCATTCATCAAAACTTGTACATATTATGTATTTACTTTAAATGTTGATTCCATTTTAGGTTAAGTTCTATTTTGTTCTTCAATTTCGTTGTTTTGGTCGCTTGGTGGTTGTTGAGAAAATTTGTATGTATGCATCCAAAATAAACTGGAACAGCGTGTTTGCTCCACCAAATATGGATGAAAATATTGGGACTTTAAATGAAGCTATACTTGGACTATATGACGTACATGCTCCCATAGAACAAGTGAAGTTCAAGTATCCACCTGCGTCATGTAATCAAAACTGGACTCTTTATAATGTTGCTAGAAGTCGGTGCAATTAGATGCAATACTGGATGATATAAATTCTCATTTTGTCTACACCAGTCCTTTGAATCACAAGATCAAATGTCTTACTGTTGAACACTTATATAAAGGTAATAGGAATAGGTTTACCTCGTTTCCACATTGATCTTTTACAATTTTCTCCAATAGATATGGATTAGATCAAGAAGAGAATCCTTTCGATTAAATTTAAAACCGTAGGTTGCGGCTATATCAGCCGACGCATGATTATCTATGTACTTGACCGTATACTCCCAGTTATATTGCACATCATTAACTTCTCTTTAGATTCTGGAGATTTTCTTTTACTGTGGCGTAAGGCTTACATTATTTCCTTACTCAAGATCCTAAATTCTACTTTACCCAATCATTTTTGACCTATATCCATTCTTCCGTTCCATCCATAGTTCTTGAGGCCTGTGTGCACAAGCAGCTTTCGCAGTTTATCTCTTAACTTATTGAGTCCCTTGCTTTAGGCCCTGTCATAGTACCATTTCTGCACTCCTAAAAGTAGCTCGTGATATTAGGGCAGGCATAAAAACACTGAGGTTACTGTTTTGGTTATAGTTGGCTTTTCGAACGCCTTTAATACCATAAGTTATGACATCCTTATTTACATCATTTCACCTTCAATAGTCTCATCTGAAGCACTGGATTGGTTTTAATCATATTTTCGAGGGTTGGCAGCAATCTGTTTGCATCGATAAGCTATCATCTAGCTGGCTTGACATACATGCTTGTGTCCCTCAAGGTGGTAAATTATCTCCATTGTTGTTTTCGGCATTTAATCTCATTACCCAAAACCTTTATTTACTTCCAATTGTACCCACATGCGGGTATTGGGGATATTTCTACAGTAGTGAGCATAATTAACAGAGAGTACATTAAGAATGGTATTCAGGTTTGGCCTAGTTGTCAATCCATCGAAGTGTCAGGCCATAATAATTTGTAGTCGTCGGATGATACACAGATTGGATACAGTAGCTCTACCTCCAATTTTTTAATAGTACAAAGATTCAATTGTTCTCCTGCGATATTAATTCTCCTTATTGTTGGAAAACTCAAGCAACGACCGTAAACCAGAAGGTCACCGGCACCCTGCATTCTCTCTATCGTCTAAAATGTTTCTACTATCTGGAATCGAAACAATGCTTGTGCAAAGTTTAATTTATCCCCTAATCGACTATTGTGGCGTGTTTTATTTCGACCTGAAGGCAGATATTCCTAACAAATATAACCATCTTCTGAATAACTGCATTCTATTCTTTCTAAATCTTCAAAAGTATGACCATGTTTCTACGTATCGAGTTCAATTACAATGGTTACCTATTATTTAGCGCCGTAGTTTGTGTGCACTCACCTCCCTTTATTATATCCTGATGTCTCCAATTTCCCCTTCCTATTTATCTCCTTACTTTCAGTTCCTTATTGGAAGTCATGAGAAAAATCTTCGCTCTACGCAGAATCTTCTTCGTCTATGTTCCTAGATAGGATATATATATATATATATATATATATATATATATATATATATATATATATATATATATATTTACAGACTGTAGGATATTCTAACTTTTCTCAGAGTTGACAAGTCTGTAGTTTTTTTTGTTTTAAATTGGTTGCCGGTATCCCTGGGCTGCAGTAGCTACTACAATTTTATAAATTACCACATCATGAGTTGATATTACAGTTATAAGTTGCAAGTTCAGATACTAATTTATCAAATTAATCACCTCAATAGCCACTCAGTGACAAAATTTGCTATATATTTTATGTTTTATCTTTTCAGATAGGTATTTATTTAATTTTATTCATTTAGCAATATATATATTTAATTAATTTATCAAAGATTTAATTATATCTAAACAAATAAAATTTGATACTGAGACTAATAAACGCAACGAGATATGTTCGTATAAATTCCACAAGTTTGATTTCAAAAGAGTTATTAAAGGTATTAAGCACATCTGAGACATTAGCACGTAGATTTAAGAGGGAAGAGATAGTTAGCGGCGTTCCCCTTTGTCAAAGTGCTAGTACACGTGGTACTACGCGTACAATTAAACTAGTTGCAAACCTGCTGCTCACTAGACTAAATCTCTTTGCGTAGCTGAATCTACTTCCTTCAAAAATTCCGAATTGTTCAGTTTTTTGCCGTAAAAGGAGATCTGACCCGTCAAATTTACAAAGAGATCATTTGAAAAAGTTTTATCTTTCGAGTCTCTCTTAACAGATTTTAATAAAATTAAACGTACTTTAAGGGATTAAATAACGAATTTTATTACCGACGCAAACAGCTTGTCGGATTTTTAATTGAAGAGTGTACTTATCTACAGAGACCTAATAAGCCATAATTAATTTGACTAAAGTGGTGCTAATGAAAAAATAAAGCAAAGTGCTCTTGTTGCATTAATTTAGTAAATCTTAAATTAATATAAATTTTTAAAAAATATTTTTGGTAATGATTTTATAAACATTGAACGTTGAATAAAACTATATTTATACCTTTTTTGTTTTAAAGCTATTGAAATTAAAACAACTAATAGCCCTTAATAAATAAAATCAAAACTAAATTCAAGCCTCAAGACTTAAACTATTCAAGACTTTATTACTAAAGACTTCAAGCTCATTTAGCGTAGATTGGACCAAAAGGTACTCCAGGTTAATTTTGACATCGGGACATCAATCACCATCGTATCCCCGTGACCATGGGTGCTATTCGTAAAGCACTCATGTTATAATTGCACTTAACTGCAATCCAAAAAAAATGTAAACTGTTAAATTAATTCAATTCGAACAAATTTAATACGATGTCACGTTAAATTTTATTTTGTCCTTATCTCCGGACGTTTCGAACGTTTTGCATGAAACATTGTCACGGGGGACTGAGATGCTTGATAACCTGATTTCATAGTAAAGCTGGATCACCTTCAGTTTTAAATTAAAATAGCACAGGGCCGTTGGAGAGAGAGGTGTCAATATTACGGCGCATCGTAACCACAGTGTTCTGGTAGTATAACCTGAGTAGGAAAAGGGGGAAGAATTTTCATTTCCGAGAAGAGTTCGCTGTTTGCAGACGTGAACGAAAGTGTGACCGTGAATCTGTTAATTTTCGGTGGAAGTGGAACACCGTGTGGATTTAGTCAGTGTGAGTCCGACGTAACTTGTCCTTGTCCTCACGATATGGATATTCATAAACATTGAATACCCATATCGTGAGTATATATGGGTATTCATAGACATTTATATTTCCCTTGGGAAAATGCCTATGCATACTTGTATTGAATCAGTACTACTATGGCAATTAATCTTTTCTGAGATAGCGCCGGGTATCGAACTCGTTTTATTTGCGCTATACATATTAGTTTTTCTTATTGCCTTAATTACTTTACAAAATACACTACGATAGCTTGTCATATTGAACGTAGCAAATTTAATAATATATAAAAATAAATTTTATGTGCTGCCATACCGTTCATCAAATTGCTATAAAACTTTATCAACTTATTGCTTGCTATTTTTTAGACATAGTACAATTAACTCAAAGTAGGCGGCGCGCATATCGTATCGACAAAATTATATAAAAGTCATATATCATTTAATTTCAATGAATATATTATCACTGTTAACTAAGCAATATAACTCTGCTAAATTTAAAACAAAATTTTCATATTAAATGTCACATCAAGAGATATAAAACAGGTACATTGATAACTAAATAATTCAGTCTAACCCGGATCAAAGGTGAGTGATCCCGCAATATTTCAATACGGAACGACTTACTTATTTGTATTGGGGTCAGAATTTGAGGTCTAGTAAAATTAATAATTCCGTGTTCAAGACTTCCTTGTCCGAGCGGAACGATAAGTTTAAATAAAAATTTTAAAGGTATTGAGTACTTTTTACAATGGCTAGACTAAATACATTTTTAAGTATGTTAATTGTTCTATGCCGTGTACTGGTAGCGCAAGGGAATCCATTACTCTATATCATCATCTGCATATACTAAGAGGCGATTACGGAAAATTCGAGGAATATGTATGCCTTATGCGAAGAATATGTATGTATGTAAATGCCTACCGATAAATAGCATTTCGAAGATTATTCCCGACAGACAAAATTTTTGAAATATTTATTATCATATTGATTTTATTATCATGCAAATAATCCCTTGAGGTTAATAGAAACTTGTTAATTCAATATAGCCAGGTGAGTTCTAGCCACGTTTAGTGAGAGTTAACTAATGATTATCATCTATAATAATATTTCACTGTTTGGCACCAGTCTTGGGCATCCATAAACCGTCTCAAACTTGTAAAGGTAAACGCTTTAGATTATTTAACATATATACATCTAAAATGTATTAGGAAACTGAATTAAAAAAACCGTAATAGAGTAAACCTGCTGTTGCTGAATCATAAGCCATTCTAAAAGCTATTACGCATGAGATCTAACCGAACCGTAATCTGCATAAGAATCGTTCGATTCACTCATCGTTACGCTACTAAGCGATGGTTTGAGGCTCGTCCTATTTTCCGTTGAATAAGCATTGCGAATTTTATGTAAATATAAATGCTGTCGTTGTAATACTATGCAATTTAACCGTTTAATGGTGTCAAAAGAATATTGTAATTATTATTTTACCACGTTTTGCTTTATACGTGGTAGAATCATACTGCAGCTATATTGTGGTTGTGGCACGTATGTATCGGCAGGACCGGGGTAGGACCACGCTTACACAGGGGAAACCTTTTTACTGGCTGCGAGGTATTCCATCTTAGTCCTAAGCGGTGGCAACAAATCTACATTTTAATTTTTAATTGAAGATTGAACATGTAGTTATCTATGGGCCACAGCACACCTTTATCATCAGGTGAATTTTGTGCTCGTTTGTCACCCTTATTGTATCCAAAAATAAAAAATGTCACAAACCACGACGAATCCCCAAAGGGCCGTAGTAGTTCGGGGGCTAAGTCTGCGAAACAACGCAATTATATCCCCGCCGGCACTAATGAAATATTTAGTTGCAATTTTAAGTACTAAATTACCAAATTCTTGGCATCATCAGTAAACCTGAATGTCTCAAAAATTAGAAATAATATTTTGAAGACACGTGAAGTCCACCAATACGCACCCGGACTGTGGTCACCAGTCTCACTCCGACGTCTTTTCTTCCCAAGGCTGAACCTTCATATTGGGCCGGACTGTGGGTTGCTCAATATTTACAGGAGAAACGAGGCTGCCTCTCGAAAACGTTGAAACGATGTCGAAGATGAATGCAGTTTTTTTTAAATATTATATTGAATAAGGGTGACAAATGAGCACACGGCCACGGCACCTATGAGGTGACCGAATGCTGTGGTCAGTAGACTCCTCCATTTAGAATCAAAATCTGGAATTCGTTGTCATCCCTGACAGCTAAAATGAATAAGGACTTAGAAAATGACGTAATGAGGACGTCCTATTCTCTACAGTCACCACATATGAAACACAGCAGCATTAAGTTGCTATTTTAGGCTGATATTCTGCGAGAGCGTGGTTTTTCTACGGTCGATGCAATTCATTCTAATGAAACCATAATATAACTACAGCGAGGCTGTACCACGCATGTGCATAGCCTACTGCCACTCATGAACGTGTTTTATGGCATTAATTTGTGGTCAAGGTCTATAATTAGCGATTGACTTGTGATCACAGTGCAAAAGAAGACCTTTTAGGGCATATTTTTTTAGTATTTATTGTGCAATGTTACAAATGAACGTTCATATCATATTAAAAAAGTTAAACTTGGTAAGCAGTTCAACCATAGAGCAACGTGCCAGGATCACCGAGTTGCTTTATGAGTCCAACAGAAAATAGTTTGCAACATTGTTTTTTACTATTTATTTTCGTTATATTCAGGCAGTAATAATCATAACATATTCCGTTAAAACTTAGTATTTAAGTAAAATAAAATTATAAATAAATAATTTTATTTTACTACGTAAATTTAGTTTGTTCAACATATCATGTTTGAACAATCCTCTACTATATATTTGACCGAAAAAGAGATAGGAATTTTTATTGCTTATCAAGAAATTTTTGCTTTTTCAAGGATTTTTCTGTAAATATCCAATAAAACGATAAGGCCAATTTTTTATGTTCGAAGACTTCAAAATTGAATCTCAATTCGAGTATATTCTTTTTTTGCAAAGTGTGATCTTCAGGGGTTGGTCCACTTAAATTTAATCAAAAAAAAAATATTTACGCTATATTTACTCATATAACAAGCTTAGTAGTAAAAACAGTAATTTAAAAAATCCGATTGCGTTACAAAATTCTTAAAATAAACCTTTCCCCTCCTTTTTGTGCATTTGTTGGTATATTTTAATCGTTATTAGGGTAACGCCACTGCCCGTCTCCTGATTTGTTTCTGTCGTATGTTGCGACACCCACGGGATGATAGGTGATGGGTACTGTTACACAGCCACTAAACGGATCAAAGATTTGATATTTTCTTTTATTAATATAAAAATATTATCGTGTCTACAAATTAAGTAAATAATAGAAAAAAAACCGGCAAAGAACTATTAAATTAGTCTTTAGATTACTTTATTGATCGTTTTGTCAAAAATTAAAAAAATGTTCGGTATATAAATATGGAGTTTTGGTAGTGAACAGACTGTCAGCTGAATTTTTCTCCTATTTTATCGTTCAATTAATGATTTGAAAAGAATTTTGATATGGCATTGTTTTAGAATTTTGAGTTATTGAGTTCCTCTACAGATGATCCATTAAAGCGACGTAATAAGTGTCCCAATGTTGATATAAACCTCAAGTTGTTTTGTTTACTTAGGCGCCTAATGTCGGCATCGACTGTCCGCTGCTTCTTAAGCTGTTGCCAAAATTTCCCAAAAACTTCACATTCTAAACAACTTCACATTATAAAGCATCACTATATTCTGAAGAAAATTTTAAACAAAAAGACGTGTGGCACTCGGGGACTGCCGCGGTAAAGCTATTGCATAGCATTTTGTATCAACTTATGCAATTATAATTATTTATTTATTTTATTTATGCAGTATTTCTTTTTCTTTGATATTAATTCAAGTTACTTAGGTTAATCCAATCAAATTCAACCAGATTTAACCGAACCCGCGTTATAACGAACTTACTATTTGTGAAAAATACTGTATCACCGGACCGCGTCGCAAAAAACTCAGATTCGCGCAGTACATATGTCAGGGCGGCCGTACGGCAATTATATTAACAAGACGCGCAACTACTCAGTTCCACGCTCCACGACAAGATTTGTCGCTTATTATTTATTGTCCAATTAATTGTCTTTAAGTTCAAATGGCATGCTCTACTAACATAAGTCTAAGACAAAACAAGGAGGCTTTCAATATATGAACAACCCGGCTTCGCGCAAAAACTCTCGCGACCCCTATAATGCGACCGGAGAACGTCATCGACGCAGGCGCCGCGTGCCTAGCTAGGAGCGCGCTCTAGAGGCGGGCCGGGTGCAGCCCGGCCCCGCCGTCTGCTCCCTAGCTCGGCTCGATGCCAACAGGGGTGACTAAAGATGGGCGAAACTGTTATAATTTTCTAATTCGTTATGTTGTTGTAATATATTTTTCTAACTGTTGTTTTAAACTGTTATAATATATTATAACAGTTTTAAATATTACATTGTACACGCGGTTAGTTCAGTTCAGTCGTCGGCTGTGTTCGCGTTTTGTTTAACGAAAAATAAAGAAAACAACAATAGCTTTTTCACGTAATATGGGGACCTGCTATCAAAACATTACGTATATAATTTAACAGATAACAGTGTCACTGTCATCTCAGCTAGACAGCTAACTGAACATTAAACTAATATATTATATATTACAACAGCCAAATTAAATAACAGGCACAACAGGCAACTAATGAAGGAAATAATATATTTTTGTTTACCGTTATAATTTAGTGTTAGTAAAATAAGCTCTTATTAAGTTAGCTTAGAGTTTAAATTAGTGTAAGCTATACGCAATCCTTGTGGCATAATGAATGTAGGTAGTATTTTATTGACTCCCATTGTCTCGGCCGACGCGACGGTTGGACCGTAAACGTAAACAGATGACGCTTTCTAACGATAATGAATATAATATTATAACAGTCAATGGTTCATTATTCTAATGTGTTGTAAGATTAAAAATATATAATGAAATATATTATCTGTTGTATGTTATAACGCCCAACTTTAGGGGTGACCGACCGCGCGCACAAATGCAGCTAGCCTCCCCCTGCCGCACCTCACTAATCGTCACTTCACACCGCTTGAGATAAGACGATCTACTATCAGGCGCTAACAAACCCCCGCCCCGGACATAAGGACCTATGTCCGCGAGTAAATTGGCAATTAGAAGACGCTTTGTATTGTTGGTTTTTAAAAAAACGATCAACTGGGCAAATGATATCTGGCCCTTTGCTTTGTGAAAAAGCATTACAGTTAAATAAAAAAATAGGTGACGGCGGCTCGTTTGTCGCAAGTAACGGATGGTTATATAGATTTATATCTCTTCATGGAATTTAATCAATGTTTATTAAAAATTATAATTTCTTAATAAACGTTGATTTTCGTTGAAATTGTTGTTTTTAATAAACACATAACATTATGTATGTACATATGTACTACAAATGCACAAAACCCGCTTTTCTTCATACATTCAATCATCCGGATTTTCGATTATGCGAATCCCTAACGGCAACAATTAGTCCGGTTAATCGAGTATATATATACATATTGAGAATCTAAATTGAGAATTTAAACTATACGCGTGTGTGTGTTTGTGTGTATATAAAGAGGGCTACTTTTAATATCGCTCATTTTAATATCAAAAATTTAGGTTATCTTTATAGCAGTATTATATTTTCAATTCAAAATTAGTACTGCATTTGTGATAATAATAAAATGTAGGTATGTATATAGAGTACTCACTCATTTTCTTTCACTATTTTTTCGTGACTTTCTTCATTAATAATAAATGCACTTTGTTCATTCATATTCAAAACTTCAAAACACTTTATTCACAAACACCGTGTCGAAGACTGAGGAAAAGAAACGATGTTAGACCATCGTTAGACAATGCACGGTCTTCAAGCCACACCTCCGTGCCCGTCGGAGAGCGTGAGGTTTTTTTCGTTACGGAATTTCTGGATTTTCCCGCACTCAAGGCCCGCGATGGAAGCTATGCAATAGCTTAAAATTTTAATGAAAGTAAAAGTAAAGTAAAATTACAACCTATAAACTTCCCACTGCTGGGCACAGGCCTCCCCTCGTATCTAAGAGGGTATTAGGGAAAAAAGTAACCGCCGCGCTGCCACACAGCGTGTTGGAAAACTTCACATGTCTTCGAAAATATTTTTTTCCTATTTCTCAAAAATGCAAGTTTCCTCATGATGCCTTTCTTCACCGCCAAGCACGTGGTCAATTATCGCTGAAAATTGCAATTATTAATATAAATTTTTAAGATGATAATTTCATTTTACTTGGCACTAGCAAAATTGTAACCGCACGGATAACTAAAAAGAAATCCTAATAAATACACGTAAAAAGTAAACAAATTCGAATATAAAGCAACATTGATAAACTCAGTAGCATACGTTGACGAAAGCAAATATCTCCTACTTATTCGCCGTAACGAATATAAACGTCTAATTGACTGAACTTTAGCACAGGAGCGAGTCTTTATGTTTTGAAAGCGAGTTTTATTTCGCGCTTGTTTATTCGTGTTGTAATTAAACTCAAACACAAGCAAAAGCATTTAAATATATGAAAACAGCGAACTAGCAAGCGAAATTATAACTACATTTATTTTTAGTACACAAACTACTTTATAGTAACTCGACTAACCCAAAAATGGGTAAAGAATTTCTAGACTATGTATGTATTTTTATTGTTTTGACCTAAACGGCTTAATGGATGTTAAAATATAAGGTGGTTTGATTCTTCATAATTTGGAGATAACATAGGCTGTATAATATTTATATATTGTATCTGAAAATACAAAAAAGGTGGGAAAGGTTTTATTTTTTCAGTATAGTTTTTACGCCATCGGGTTTTGCAATAACCTCAGCTTGTTCCCGATGTTATTTCGACGTTCTTAGGAAAGCTAAAGCGACAGTAAATTTGTTAAGGGAAGAACTGCAAGCCTAAATAGCCATAGATTCGAATCCACCATTACATTAGTATCGTAAAATCGTAATCCGCTCCTAGTAAAATCATTTTCAGGTTATTTAATTTTGTTGTAGTGTAAGAATATCCATTACCACGTATCATGAGCAGGGTTTTCCTTTTAATAAATAAAAATAAAAATATCCTACGTGGTCTAAGGTCAAAAATTCTGATCTGTTAATGTTCATGACTACCACAACATGATGTATATATTTATCCTTTATTGGAAAAACTTTCAACTAGTAGCCACAAAGGACATTCAGCCTGGATGAAATTATTTGCATAAAACGGTAATATAAATATAACTAAATAACGACATGAACACGTGACTTAAAGAACATCCACTGATTTTCCATTGCTAAATATTTCGAACTTCAACGTCTTTGTTTCTAGTAGGTTGCAATTTAAGGCAACCCTTTTCCACTTGTCAGATATCAGATTCCATTTTTTAAGACTTGGTAGTATTTTACACTATAACATTTAATCGCTGATTACCGCTTAATTAAACTATCCGTTTAATCTATATATGTCTTTTTCTATTTTCATTTAATGAATGTTCATGTTCTTCTAAATAGTTTACAGCAAACAAACTTCCGTATGCAGAAGTTATACAATGTTTACACTTTAAACTGCATCATTCGCAGCAGAACAATAAAATTAATTCTCAATACAATAATTCCGATTTGGAAGTTCGACATTATTTCACGAATTTTCTATTAGCTCGTCAGTGGGATGCACATATTGATAAGCAAGACAAACTAAATTAGTCTACTTTGCTCACTATACACAGCATCCAGCAGGCACAGATTTTTTTTATTAAGACCGACATTCAAAGAAAACGTAATTGAAATTGTAACATGACTGTAATAAAACTTTTGTACCACAGATTTTCTTGCTATTCTTCCTTAAGAATGTCTTATTTTTCAAACCGATATACATTTTGACATTCTTAAGAGCTTTAAACAAAGGTATTTCAATATTTACGTGATATAGATGGGGCAAATCACCCAGAATCGTAATTGTAATCTTCTAATTATTATCTGCACTTAAAAAGTCGGTTAGTCTAGTGCGTTATGAGACCACGAGAGATCGTACTCGTGTACAGTAACTTATGCTAAAAGAAAATTATATCTGAAGCGAATAAACTGTATGCGCTGAAGTGTATTCTAGTAAATTTAATATGCGTTTTTGCAATTTGAAGCTTGACAACGTTACAAACATACGAGATCACAGTTTTTATATGGCAATGTTTCCAATGGCCGCTCTATAAATCTTTGAATCTCTATGGCTTAAACAAGTATAACTTTAAATATCTTAAAAATTAATCAAGTACATAATATCCGCGTAATGAAATAAAATGGTGTGTTTTACCTAGTTTGAAGAACACCTATGTACCCTCAATTGCGTGCACTATCGTCACCACTACTACCAACACCCCTACACTAAGAAAGACACCACCTCGCCTCTAGGGGTATCATTATTCATCATTACTCCTGTAATAGACTCTGCGCTGGCTGAGTGCTACTTAAAAAATAATGCCTGATTATATTCATTACCTAGGCTTAAATTTACCTTTGAATAATGTCGACTGACTTTGTCAATTTAGAACTGAGAAAATATAATTATACCAACAGTTGTATATTAAGGACAGTGATATCCCTGCGTAATTATGATTGATGTTCTGATGTTTCCAAGTAAAGTGATAAATGAGTGAGCTCGGTATCAGTTTGCTCGTGTTAACAAGATACCCACTTAGTAGTGATTGTACTGAAATAATTACAAAATGGCCACAAGCTGCGTTACTCTGTAAACAATGTGTATTTCTAAGCCATGATTCGAATGGACCTAATAAATATAAATATATATATATATATATATATATATATATATATATATATATATATATATATATATATATATAACAATAATAAAAATGGGGTATACATAGTGCCAACATTATACAAAACACAAAAACAAGTTACACAAGTTAGTTCACGCCATAGAGTAATAATTTATTTATATTATTTTCTTTATAATATTTTACAACAAGGTTTTATTATGTGAAGTCTGCGTTATGTAAATGCAGCACATTTAAAAAAAATAACCATTTCTTCCGGGGCAATAAAACATCAGGTTAAAACGTGGTCTGTCGCTTAATAAAAATTGACGTTTTACGTGTTACTTGGCATGGCGTGCAAATTTCACCAAAAATATAAAAGTCGTATTTATTAATAGGGGGACATTTACTTACATCTGTTTTTATAATTATGAATACATGTTAATGCTATTGTAATATGAAAATTACAGGCAGTTTAAAATTATAATTTTAAAGATTAGATTTATGACGCCTCCAGGGCCGAGTGGTTTAGCAATGAGTAGTAGCGCTGCAAGCCGCGACTTTTAAACTTGCGCAGAAATATATTACTTCTGTATAATTAGGGTGCAAACAAGCACAGAACAGCAAATGGTAATTGGGTGCCCATAGATATCTACATTTATCAACGATTAATAATATGGTTCCGTTTCTCTACACACCATATGAAACACAGCAGAATTAAGCTGCTATTTTCGACCCATACCAGCGTAAAATAGCAGCTTAATACTGCTGTGTTTTATATGGTGAGTATAGAGATTCGGAGACCCTTTTTTACTGGAAACTAGGCATTACATCTTAGAACTCAGGGGTGACAACGCATCTGCTGCGCGGCCACTGCATCCACTTTCCATCAGGTGGACCGTGTGCTCGTTTGTCAACTTTATTCTATTAAAATACATAATAAGGGTGATAAACGAGCATAGAAAAATGACTTACTGTGTTCCTCATAGTGAGTGTTAAGAACCGGAGATCACTTTTACTGGTCAGGAGGCATTCATTCTTAATCCTCAGGAGATGCATCGACATGATAATTCTTAATCAAGTGTAGATGTAATATATATATATATATATATATATATATATATATATATATATATATATATATATATATATATATATATGTATAGTCCACGGTATCCACTTACCCATCAGGTGGCCTGTGTGCTCGTTTGTCATGTTTATTCGATAAATAATGTGTGGTCATCATAAAAAATATGTAAATGATATCGTGATTTTTGCGCTAATGAACATTGCGTGCGAGCACGAAGCAACAAAGGCACGCTTTGTTTTATTTAATGAATTGTACAATGCTGCTATAAAGAAGTATGTATGTATAGTATTGATGTTTTATTACACAAAAACAACTATTAACAGTTAAGCTAAAAACAAAACGAAACAATTTGAAACCTAGTTTCGTTGAAAATCTAGTTATCATCAAATCTATTTAATTCTTTGGTAGGACTCCTACCCTGCCTAAGAGTCCACTTGGTTCAATCAATCATAATCATCACAAAATGTCCCGGTCATCACCAAGGGGTCTAAGTAGAGACTTCAACTTCTAATTAGCACGAAACTGACACCTTGCTTCCAATCCATATATCTACACATACATGCTCGCCAGTTAAAGGTATTCTTAAATTGGCTCATCCTCAATTTATCGTCAATTTAGGTAGATTAACCTCCATCCATCGTAAACATTGTCAACTCTGTCAACTATTTCTGCAGCGTGGATTTGCTTTGTCACTCTTTTTTCGTTCATTCTTTCTTTGTGTTCAAACCAATAAAACACAAACAATTTCTTAACCCTGCGCACAAAATCTTCTTGCAAACCACACAATGACTTTATTACTACCGTAATAATTTTATTCTCATGCGTCTTCTGACACACTCAATTACACGCATCCACTTACCATTGAGTGAACTGGATGCTCGTTTGTCTCCCTAACTTCTAGAAAATTGTCTACCATACGGTAGACAATGACCACTAGGAATCTTGATATATTGATAAACCTATAGATTTTCTTTCTTCATAGATTTTTTTCGTAAATCTGCCTACGGTACAAAGGCTGAATTTCTTTCATACGATAATTTCCCCACAAACGTAATCTAAAATGCCTATGGACGAACCGTTCTCATGATTTCCATAATTTGAAAAGAAGCGAATGAAACAATCCTTTGCAGCGCTTGCAAAATGAATTTTACGGAAAACCGCTCGTAAATATACTAACGCCGATCTACAGCTTATTGTGAAAATAATTCGTGGTTTCAAGAGGAAGAGTAATAAATATACTATGTGCATTCATTTTTATATTTTATTTATAATATTTTTATATATAAAGATAAACACGGTGTCAAACGAGCACACCAATACCTGAAGGTAAGTGGATAATTTAGCCCATAGCCATCTTCATCTACCCTTGATTAAAAAACAAAATACAGATGCACCTTAGTGGAATATTCGAACGTACCAGTCAGCATGTTGCAGCAGAAAGCCGACGACCCACGCTCCTTATCAAAGTCCTCGTTTAATTTAAAACCTAACTGAAACCATGACCCAAATACTTACAATAATGTCCTCCAAACCGAATTTCGGTCACGGAGCCTCAGCGGAGACTAGCCATCGGCGCAGGACAAGATTATCGTGCCTAAGTGTATGCGCAAGCACAGGTGCACTCTCTATTCCCTCACTCTCATAATCAGATGGGACGGTAAACCGACACTACTGGAGAGTGATCAGATGCAGGATCAACCGATTTAAATCTTTCCGAGGCACGGGGGTGAGACACCGTCTACTACCTGACTACGAGCAGCTTATGAGAATTTCTGAACGGAAGAGCTCAATAATAAAATTTGTGTTCCGACCCGGGACTCGAATCCAGGACATCATCAACAGTCACACTACTACAACTACTAGACCATCGAGGCAGTGCTCAAACACTTAACAATTTATTAGGACGCCGTCGATGACGAAGAAGTCCGTCTGGGTAAGTGACACCCGCTTATTCGTACATATTTCTGCCGCATATTAATACTATTATGTACTGATGAGTTGGGATCTGAATGTTGATCGATACTAAGACATAATATATCGCTAAAGGAAATAAAGCTCCGACTTCAGAAGTTGACATGTGGAAATTATTTAATTCTTCTTTGTTTGAAGTCGGATTTTACTATTTTTAAGGTTTACTTTCTTGAACATTTTACCTAAATGCTTTTAACATTTACGAAAATTGTAACTCTAAGTGTAAAAAAGCATATTATGTAAATAAGATATCGTCGTAGTTACCTTAAAAACTATATCCACCAAACATACACCAAAGGGAACACCAAAGGGGGATATATTTTATAGTTATTAACAATATTTAAAAATCAATTTATAATTAATGAAGATATTGCGTAACATACAAAATTAAACATTAACGTACAAAACAGAACATACATTCGAATTCAGAAACATATTCTTTTTCGTCATCGAATAAAAAAAGGAAATAAGAAATGTAAATTTTATTTTAACTGATTCTATGACAACAACACTTCGTATAAATAGATTGATTTTTCACACAGATATAAGTAACCATAATCCCTTACAAAAAGTTAAATTAGAACCAGAACTAAACCTTACTCTAATTCGGACGTGTTAGCAACGTATCTTAATTCGAGCTCAAAGCGATCCTTTGAGTGACAATTGCTCGACACTTTCCAGTGTTCACGGATTATGGCTAATGTTTCATTTGAAGCCCTATTTAACCGGAATGATATCGCTTGCTTTCGACAGATTTCCACAACAGTATTTTTTACGATTGAGTAGGTTTCAGCAATATATAGTAAAGTAATACCAGTAAGTAATACCGTAAAATAATATAGTAATACCACATCGACTAGGTGCATAAGCTCTATAAGTCAATGAAGTATTAATTTTGTATTTCAACCTTTACAATAAGGTTTTATTGTATAATTGTATTTATATATTTTTTTAATTATAATAATTTTCGTTTTTGGATAACGAACGCCATTTTTGTCTTATTTATGCACCATATTATATGCTGCTACCCTTTTACCTTTGCATTTTGTACACTCGTAATTTCGAAACCAATACATTGGAATAAAGATTTTTACATTAAAATCACCTTGATTTCTCATACTGTTAGCACTCTCTGTAAATGTCACAGTACGCGTGCAAACTGGATACGATCCCCGCCGACACCAATGAAATTGTTAATTGTAATTTTAAGTACTGATTTATCACGTGCTCGGCGCTGAAGGAAAACATCGTGGGGAGGCCTGCATATCTGAGAAATAAGAAAAAAATATTTCGATGACGTGTGAAGTTTGCCAACACGCAACGAGGCAGCGCGGCGGACACTTCCTTGCCCTAAAAACCTCTCGGAAATGAGGGGAGGCCTATGCCCAACAGTGGAACATATATAGCCTGTAACTGTAACATCAAAATAATGTAGCCTCTGACTTCTTTTCGTAATATTTAAATTTAATTCAATCAGAATACAAAAAATAATAAATTTAGAAAATAAAATAAATAAACCTTCAAAAGATGGGTGCCCTAGTTATTAAAGTATATTCAGCGAATAAAAGTTTCTTTCTCTCATCTTTACCCTACAGACCAGGTCATGTCGGTGCAAATATTGCTATTTGAAGGCAAAAATAGCTAAGAAGGCGGTACCAGATCAACTCGTAGGTAAAAAAGATTTTTACCACCCAGAATTATGAACAGAATCTGAATTCCTAACCTCCAATACAGAGGCAAAGTACCAAAATGATGGAAATGATTGATTTCCTGGACTATAGCTATATTTTAAATATATAATAATGTACATAATATAAGACGTATTGTTATTTATCTGCCTATTAATATAAACACAAAAACAGATTTAAATTCGGCACGATCTTTACACACTTTCTGCCTCCTGCACATATTTATTTCTACGCGTACATGCTCGTTGGTTAAGAGTACCTACTCTTAATTTGTCCCGTCTTAAATATCACGAAAATTGTCAATATTAATAGTGAGAAGTATTATTAAAAGACCATATTTGCTTTAAATCCCCTTCACTTTGATTTTCATTTTTGGAAAGGGGAAAATAACAAGGTATTAGGATTAGTAGTGACGGGGATATTGCACATAATTAAGGGAGGGCAGGAGGTGTTGTTCAAATCAGGTAAGATACATCATTTTGTTTTATTATGCGTATCTTAGATAACTTAGTTTTACATTTGTAATATAATAGTTTTCCGCAAAATAAAGCCTGATTTCATTAATTACGAAAAATCACAAGTTGCTAGTAGGAAGTGAATAGGGAAGGTAAAATAGTTTGGACACATTATTGAATTAAAAATGTCTAGTGTTCTGGTAGATCTAGGCATGTGTTATTGTATTTCCAGAAAAGGCGCCAGTTTCCTGACTTTGGTTGCTTGCCACACCAAGGTGATAACCCTACTTGGGCTTAAGGTTTAAGCTTTAGCGTACCATTCGAAATCACCGGTACTTTGATTCCTTAGCATCACAGTTATAATATGACCCGTCTTGCGTAAACAAATTCGGGTGTGGCTGTGTCATGGACACGGCCGCGTGTTTTACGTAAATAAGTGTACTTAATGAAACAAATTCAAAATGGAAACGCTCTTCCTCCTGCCACGCGCGGTAAGTGACGGTCCTCACTTAAACTAACGAATTCTTTGATCATTTAGTTGTCGAATAAAGTAATTAAGTTATGAATGTAGATAAAGATAAGCAACTGTAACATCAAACTCTATTCCTCGATTTTGTTATCATCAGTTTTATAAACTGACTTACAATATGCAAGAAAATTTAAAGACGGATTCCCGTTTAAACGGGGCGACTATTTGTTTTTAGAAAATTACTGTAAAATTTTAAAAAATAAGTCATATTTCAAATAAAAATATTTGACACAATAGTTTTCAGCTTTATCATCAAAAATCCAGCCTTTAATAAATTACCTTGACAGTATCAAACAAATGAGTAAAAGGGATCCTACTTCTTTTGGCATTTCCCTTATTCTTTTGTTCAAGTATTTCAAATGTCATTTTAAAAATATATTCGAAAAATGTCTATCTTCTATGCATAGCCCATTTTCTGTAAATATTATAGAGAAAAATATTAGAGCCGTTTTAGAAACATTTTGTCTAATCACATGTACACAAATACATTATGATTACGCTTCAATTTTACCGTCTGGACTGCCGTGTTCCCGTTATAAGTTTGTGACCAATTATCATTTCATTCATCGAAACATATTTAATTAAGTAGGCTTTCTGTGTAATTTTTTTTAAATAACGTTACCCCCACACTAGGATTTTCTCGTGTATCGTGGAGGCAGTTTACAAACATAAATTGCACGTGGACAAATATTCAGACCCGAAACAATTAATTGTAGGCGTACGGCCTATACTATACTAATACTTGTCCCGTGCGGGATTCGATTTTGCGCCCTCCAGCGCAGACACACTCTGCTAATTGCAATGACCCACGAAGCCGTCAAATATTTCCATTCACTTTATAATTTATCATGTTCACTAACAGTCACAACATAGCAGTCCCATACTCTGATCATCAACTTCGTCTTTATTTGAAAATGTATGCAATGATAAAATAACACTTTTCAATAAATTTCACACCATAACTCCGTCAAAAGATAGTTACCTAAGCCTTCATTTACCCAATAATACTTGGATGATGCGTTTTAAAGGGACATGTCTATATTAATTATGCTTTGTGACGATAAACTGTGATTAAAAATTAAATAATCCCGTAATGATCCACGATCCGCTCCGTTTTCGTCTGAATAGAATCCAATAACGTAGTGTTAAATCTAAATTATTTGTGATAGACAAAGCTCTTTTTTTTAAGTTTGCTGTTATTTACAAAAAGCTAAATTATTTCGGAAACCTATATTCTAGATTTCTCATTTATATATTCTCTATCTGTTTGCTAAGTTTCATAACTTCAATTGGTCAGCGTTCGGCCAGTTAGAATATTATCACGAAGAGACACTTAGACAGACAGAGAATAATCCTTATCCATGTCTTAATTCCATTCAAATGAGAACAATCTAACTCACCTCAATAAAAGTCAGTTATTTCGACAGACAATTTTATTTTATTTTTATGTGTAGATTATTATTTATTATAGCCAATCGAAATCGAACTAATGAACATAGGCCTCCCCCATAATTAGATATTTGCCTTAGTTGCCTCGTTTAGCAGGCGGATGGAAAAACTCAGTTTTTTTTTTAAAATAAATTTGAATTATTTTAAAGAAGCTGCTATAAACTGTTTTAACTATTATTACTCAGACCCTTTTAGGGTGTATATCAATTTGAATTCACGGTCACCGGAAGATTGTTCAAATATTGTTGGGATCTCTGCATACAAGTTCCGTAAAGAGTTAACAGTAAACAGTGAAATACTAAAACACTTAAAGTTATATAAGTAGTAGAAGAAAGGATTAATACCAATGATAAAGTCCCATTATTAGCATCTCCGAATAACAGAAGAGTCTAATTTAATAAAGTCTTAATCAAATTTTTGAACTCTGACACTTCGCTTTAATTCAAGATATCATTGAAAATTTGACTGTTTGTTATTTTCTGTATGTATAAAACGCGACATTAACCGAGTTTTAAGGTCCTATGAAACTTTCAGGATTTTAATATTTTGATGTTTAAATAAATTGTAATTTAGACGCTTCGATATAAACATGATAGGATATCTTCGTCTGAACAAAAATTTTTCACGGTTTAAGCATAGAATAAATAATCGCCATCTTCTAAATACTTTTCACGAAACCAGTGTTTCTACTTATGGTATTTGTTTTAACCTAGGACCTGTAGATATACCCCCTAAATTATTGTAAAAAATAATCAAAATAGCCTTATTAATTGCATATTATTTTCAAAATTTTAAAGAACAGCATCATTGCAAGATTTGAATATCATTTAGCGAATTAAAAATCTTGAGTTTTGTGATGAAGAAGACGTTCTCATTTTCAAATTATAATAACACTTAGTCTCATATGAATAACTAATTTGTAACTAAGAAAAATATTATACCATTACTCCGATACACAGAATGAAAAACTATTTCATTCTACACTTTTATAGCCGCTTTGACCCTATCACCGTCGATAAATCTTTAAATAAATTACATTGGAAGGGTATAAAAACAATGTTACCTGAAGAAAACCCTGTCAACTTGAAGTAATGCCTAAAGCCCTAACTATATTGGTGGATTTGCCCTAAAATAGTGCAAAATATCTAAAAGTGGAAGAAATTCATGGACGCACGTCATGCCTTGGTGCTTGCGTTGGTGCTCCATAAACATTTTCGCACCAAGTATGTTATTTTGTTTGTTCAATGACCCGGCCCATACGCAGTAGTGTAAATAAGTTTAGGTTTAGACGTGATTTCATATAGATTCGGTGATTTAGTCTACATTCTAAATGTGAAAGTGTCATTGATATTGTCTATTCCTTAGTCCACTTAAAATGGTTAAAAATAATTATATTTTAAAAGTTTTAAAAACTTGATATGATTTTAACCCGTTTGAGTGAACAAAGGAATACATAAATTTACAGATAAAAAAACTGTATCAAAAGTAAAAGCTGACTTAAAAGAACTTAAAATACCAAATAATTTTCATATAATATCGTCTGAAAGGCAAGGTCGGGCCTTTTCTCTCTTCTATATTTCGTTTTCTGAAGGTAAAATATGAAAATTATTTTATTTTTCTTAGTTAAAAAAATTAGATTTATGTTTTTGTTTCAGATTTTATTTTTATCTCTGTGTAATGCTTTTGGCCCTACGGCCTTCACAATATAATCGCGCACAGATGACCTCCGAATAGGACTGTTCCAGTATATTCGTTTAGTTCCTAAAAATTACAGTGAAAGCGTATTATTGAAAGGCGTTGTAAGATTCTCTCTACGCCACCCACGGGATTACCCTATATAATCCCGTGAATGTCGTAGACACAACTATGCATAATGTTAGAAAAATCTTAGTTTTCTGGATGGCGATGTAGCCATCTTGTTTACACCAGACGTAAGCACCCCGTACGATGAAAGGCAGCATTGTCAAGGGTGCGAGACGTCTGGTATCGCGATCGTCAAACCCGCTCACGTGATGATAATGAAGCCAAGTCCTCTCTACAACGAGAGAGGTATGTATATCCATTGACTTTTGCCAGCTGATGGAAAAAAATATCAAAATGTTCTACACAAATAAATCTATAAATATAAATAAAACTGAAGTGTTTTCCACAATATTGAAATATCTAATATCAAACTCAGGGGTTACTTATATGCTATTAAAACATAAAAAACAATTTTCTTTTTTTTCCGTCTGCTGTCTGTCCAGGCTAATCTTCGGAATGGCTGAACCTGTGACTTCACAAACATATAGAGAGCAATACCTAAAGGGTTCTGAGCTATATTTATCCAGGAAACTTTTTTTGCAAAAAATATGATTAGTGTATAAAATATATGACCTGTCATTTTCTTCAATCCAAACAACTCTATGTTAATAAGTCCTATTCTGAGGAGGCTGGTCGCTAGTGTTTAAATAAAATACATAAAATACGAACAACAGATTTCAAATAAAGACGAACTTTATTTAAGAGCAACTGCGTCCTCGACTGACTGAGCATTAGGGACTACGAAATTTCAAAATGGTGGCGCAATTTAAATCACATTTAAGAATTTCGAAATGTCTACTACAATATTTGAGAAAGTGTACTCTAACGATCTTTGTTCATTGACTAAAATATTAAGTAAGGAATTTTTTAAGACTTAAATAACTTGTAGTATAGTATAGTGCACGCAATTAAGGGGGTTGGGAGATGCTCTTCAAACTAGGTAAGATATATAAAATTAATTTATTCCGCGAATTTTAGCTAATTTATTTTTAACATCTTTAACACTTTTTATATTACTTCAACGATAAAGTCCGTTAAGACCTTAGGCTTAGTACTTAACTTTAATTTTGCGTTGAAATGCGAATTGAAAACTTATTGTTTTTAATTTTAAATTTTAATTTTTTTTTAAATTTTAAATTATTATACAATATAATAAAGAATAATTAAGGTTCAATTTTTATGTGTTAATTAATAACATTTTAGTATTTAACAAGAATTATTAAGTATTTTTATTAAATTATATATGTTGTTTTACATCTCCAAAAACAATAGATAATGCAAAAATACTAAATAGATTTTTGAACTTTAATTATGTTAAAGAGTGTTTATGATTCAGTTAACAATAATTTAGTGTTTTACAAGTTACATTTAAAAAATAAGGTATTTTTATAAAAATTATACGTAATACTTTTAAAGATATACAGTGATTAAAATAATGGGTTATAATTTATAAATATTTGTAATAAAATATAGGGTTTATCACTATTGCTAACTTCGGTCCATTTGATGGTAAGTGTTTTTTTTTTATAGAACAAGGCCAACAAAATGAGCGCACGGCATGCTGTGACTCATATACATTTATATTTATCCTCCATTAAATTGCCTCGATTCCAGTAAAAAGGGTCTACGGTTGTCTATGCTCACCATACGATACACACAGCAGCTTTAAGCTAGTATTTCACGCTAGTATACTTTGCGAGCGTAGTTTTTCACCGGTCCTGTCGACTCACTTGTGCTGCAAACATGACATAGTTGCAGCATGGAGCTACCATTCAAAATATGTCTTTTAGTTATTTAAACAAGTAATGAAAGTTAAGACTTTTCAGAAATTCAAGACGTTCAATTGTGTACTGTGATGAAATAGAGCTATTTTTCTCAAATAATATTTAAGTAAGAAAAGGATGATACAAAAATGATACCTTCCTGACCTTTCGACTTCTTCGCAATAAATCACAAGGGATCATAAACCCTAACAGATTAAAGGGACAGTTGTTTGAGTAATATCAAAAAGACATTTTTATTTCGCTAAACACAGAGAATTTTTTGAGAAGGATAAAAATATCTTTGGTGTATTAAAGAAATACTCCTACTGAAAAAATATTTTACATTATTGAAAGCTCTTCAATGTGTAAGTGGCTCCAGTCATCAACATAATGAGGGTCCACAATTTTACCGTAATTTGGAAAAGAAAGTGGATTTTATAAATCTCGGTCAAAAAAAACAAAAATAAGAAAAGTACAAGATTCCATTTTAACGTAAAATGTTATGGATAAAAAAATAAAAATGCTCGAGGATTTTTCTATAAAACTGAAGTGCCAAACGAACTTATGGTCCACCTGACGTTAAACGGCTAAAACAGTCCATCAAGTGAGACTTATGTTTGGTGGCCTCCTCTTCTATAAAAAATAAAAAGTTCTTGGACACCTGCAATCTCAAACTTGTCGTCAAACAAGGCAGGCGGCAGATGCGCTTTCACCTCAGAGGACTAAGATAGAATGCCTTATAGCATGTAATCTGTAATTAATACTATTATAATTAAAAAATTGTAAGACATACATAGAGCCGTGGTAGCTCAGATGGTTAACGCTCGCTGTGAATATAACAGAACGCGAGTAACCCGGGTTCGATCCTCGTCGGCACCAATGAAATTGTTAATTGCGAAGGAAAACATCGTGAGGAAACCTGCATGTCTGAGGAATAAGAAAAAAGAATTCGAAGACATGTTAAGTACGCCAACACGCATTGGGGCAGCGCCGCGGACACTTTCTTGCCCAAAAACCCTCTCAGAAATGAGGGGAGGTCTGAGCCCAGCTGTGAGACGTATATAGGCTGTAACTTTACTTTATTTTTTTAACTTTAATAAATACATAAAAAGCTTATCATCGAAAGGCTATCAGAGTCTAAAGAGGAGCTTAAAAATGGCCGAAGGAGTTTTAGGTGTCTAGCCCATTGTCTGCATATCAACAACCCAGTACTGGATATTCTTACACCATCACAACACGGTCAAATTGATTCTAAATCAAGGATAAATGTGGGTGTCTATGAGCAGCAGCACCCCCTTACCATTAAGTGGACTCTGTGTCCGTATGTTTGCACAAAAAAATTACTAGTTGTTCCGGGGCAAAGAAATTTAATGTCACTAAATCGAAACGAATATTTTGCGAGTTACTTGACATGGTGTGTAACGTTCACCCGAGATATGAAAGTTTTATCTTTGATCATCGACGGGAGGATATGGGATAGTTGATATACTTAAACTATCACTACATGGTTGGTTGAATTTGTTCGGTTGGTCGATAAGTCACCACTTCAACATTGATTTAATTTTATGTACATTATTCTCGTAACTCCAACTCGGATATCCATTATAATAAACATGTTAAAAATTTATGATCGAAGATCCCCGAAATAAAATAAAAATATGAGTCTTACCTAGTTGTAGCGCACCTCCCGTCATCCCTTAATCGCGTGCACTACCCCCGTTACTACTTATTCCAGCACCACTACCCAAACACCACTACACTAGCAAAGTCAAGCCACCGTCGATAATACTTATCGATGATTTATAATTTTAAAACATAATCAGCAGAGTTAGCTTGTAATATTACGAGCTCAAGGTAACTGACATAAGAAAGTAAAGTGCACCTGGAAGACCAGCTACGTAGTAGGGTATAGGGCCACATCAACAGCCTCACTTAGATGTTCAAATAACCGAATTGTATTCCCTATTTTTTTCAACGCTATGGTGGAATTTTTGCTTCATTTACATGGGGCCGCGCTATAATAATAGGATATCTATTTAATAAAAAAAATTAATGTTAGTAACATATGTCCTCCAGATCAAACTTCGGTCACGGCAGCCTGCCTCAACAGAGACATCGGCTCAGGACAGAATTATAGTCCTCAAGTGTATGCGTAACCCCCCCGAACGGGTTCCCGCCTTGTCGTGGCGGGGGGCTTAGAAGCCGTGGCTTGGTCACCCACGGCGAAACAAAGAGGAACCCATATGGCTGGTCCGAGGTGGAGGGCCGGCCCGAGGTGGCCACTCCGAGTGGGCTTGGGAAGCCCACTTCGGATGTGTGTTGGTGGACTGCGGTGAGAGGTGTGTCCTCCCCACCTACTGCTGCAGCCGAGGTGGAGTCGCGGAGGAAGAGGAGTGTTGGTATGGCGATGCGCCACTCGCCCTATCCTCCGCGACTCAAACGGGGCCGCACCGTTGATGCGGTGGTGATGGGGCTGCGGAGGGAGAGGATCGTCGGTATTGCGAGGCGCCGCTCTCCCTATCCTCCGCAGCCGAAACTTGGTTGGCGGCGGAGCCATAGACCAGATCCGCCGCTGGGGTCGGGAAGGCTAGTACTTCTAAGTGCTCGTTTTTCCTGGCCCCATGGCCTTCGCGCATCGGACGCGGGGGCGTCTGTTGCGCAGATGTAATTGGAGGCCGTGGAGGAAGGCGTGCCATGTGTTCTGGTGCGCCTTACTTGGAAAGGAGAACGGGGAGGAATATTCCTCTCCCGATGAGGTGCTGCCATGGGGCGGCAGTCGCTGGTAGGGCCGCGGAAGTGTGCGAAAGCGTTCCCGTAGCCCTGCCAATATGCGACGAAGGTGGAACACCATGGGGTTTTAGTCGGTGCGAGTCCGACATAACCCGTCCTTGCCCCCGCGAGGCGGGTATGCGTAGGCATTTCCCCATGTTAAAAAAAAAAAAAAAAAAAAAAAGTGTATGCGTAAGCAAATGTGCACTCTCTATTCCCTTACTTTCATAATCCGATGGGACGGTAAAACAACACGACTGAAGAGAATAGGCGCAGGAGTAACGTATTTACGTGCTTTCCGAGGCACGGGGGTGAGACAGTGCCAACTTCCTGACTTCAACTACTGTGAATTTCTCGACGGAAAGACGCGACAATTCATTTTTTGGCCCGACCCGGGAATCAAACCGCATGATTAGCAGTCACACTATAACAACCACAAGACCAACGAGGCAGTTAACACACAAATAAAAAACATATTACAATTTAAAATGAAGAACCACTTCCGTAAGTGTTGCTAAAATAGTTGCCTAATATTTTATATTTTGAATTAAATTATAACACGTGAATATGTTAAAAAATCTTGTGAAATCTTACATCTCCGGTCCACAATATTAAACTGGATTTGATGTTTTTGCTACATTCTTTTTTTGTTTTAGCGACAGATCCTGCGTATTTTAATGGAGAGATAAGACGAACTTGGGTCATAAACATGGAAGGGCTCGTATATATTTATACCTACCCAAAGTTCTCTCAAAAAACAAAATATTTTAAGATCAACTGATTTTATATAGTATTATGTTGTATTTATTGATAATATATAACGTATGATAATAGCTCTTATTTTTTCTATCAATAAGAATATGAAACACATTTTAAACTGGAGTATCTACGACGACTTAGGTTTGAAGTTTTCTTTTATTCCGCAGACTCCATTAGGGTAGGTTCTTAGCTAATTTTGCCACACTGAGTACCACACAAATACCAATATAATTTTTTTCCGAGAATGAAGGTTTTCCATGAATTTTCTTCTACACCTAATATGTAGTAAATCAGCACTAGTTGGAAATCAGGGTGGCGTCAGAGATAGCTGACATAAGAGATGAGTTGTCACAAGCATAGTTAATTTTTAAATGAAATATTTCCGCAACTAGTCATATATTCTGAAACAAGAGGGCTGGTTTTTTTTTTCATCCAATGGCTAAATGGTTGCGCAAATGATAAACGATGATGAGGATTTATTAAATAATAAACAAAATCAAACAGTTCTAGCACTGCCAACCAATTCCCGCCCGTTAGAGAATGAGTGGCCAGATGCAGCATCTCACTTTTCATGTCAACCAATGCGTTAGATTAAATTCATTTTTAACTTTAAATATGCCGTGCCTGTTTTACATAGAAACGTTAAAATTATCTCAGTAGAATAATACGGAGCCAACAAGACATAATTTTGCAAGAATAATCACAATCACCTTTTTTATAGCATAAGGGTGAAATCGAGCACGCAGTCTACCTGATGTTGGACGTGGTGGCCAATAGGATTCGGTTCTCTACATTCACCATGGGAAACACAACAGCATTAAGCTGCTTTTTTACGATGGTATTCTGTGAGAGCGTGATCCTTCCCGATCGAGTCGACCCATTTGTGCACAATATAGCTGCAGCGTGGCTCTACCGCTTACGAAATGTTTAGATCTTGCTTACGATTACTACTTACGGTTGTTTTTTAGATATTGGCGTTTAAAGTTTAGATTGTGTTCAAAGTTAATGCCTTGCTTCGATTTGATGGTAATTTTACATCTTATTGACATATGCAGACTTTTGAAGGGGAGCAGCGTCCAAGTTGGACGTATGGTACTGCAGTCGTCAAGCTGCCTGTCAGACATGACTACGAAAGCAAATCGTCCCAACAAAAGAAGTTGACTGTAACATGCTGGAAATTGCTTTTATACAAAATCTAAGGAATATTTATGGGAAAATTCTTAGTGTTTGGGGTTAGGATTGAATATATCATTACAGCTTAATAAATTCCACTGCCCTGTCCACATAGACTGCCTCTATTATTATATTGGCCATAGTTGTCTGTGTAAAGTACTTTCTGAGTGGGCAGTCTCCGAATGGGGCGATATCAATTTTGTGAAAATCAATGCCTACAAAACACAAGCGTGTCTCTTCACTGAAAAAAGGAGCCAGCTCACCTTGACTCTTTCTTTCCGAAATTTATCACTGAAATACACCGACCGCCTTCAGTTGTTGGGGGTTAAGATATCCTCAAACCTGAACTTCGGGCGTTTCATTGAGTCCGAGGCCAAACTAGGTGCAAGGAAGCTAGCAGTTCTTGTAAAGGTGCGGCGGTATTGCACGCTGAGGTAAATGCTTAGTTTATACAAAGCGCAACTCCGGTCGTCCATAGAGTATTGCTGCCATACATGCATCTAGCAGTTTTAGACTCAGTGGAAAGGCATGCTAAGAGGCTCATTGGTGACATAGGCGCAAAGTAGCAATCCTTTCCGTTTTCTACAGGATGCATTTCGGAGAGTATGCGTTAGAATTGCATAATTTAATTCCTCCTCTCCCTTCCACCATTGGATAACCATCCACTCTTTCGTTATTCACTTACCACGCATTCGAACCAAACACAAACTTATCATAGTAGCACGCTACTAAGACGTCAGTAGTCCAAAATCCACGTATAATGGTGCTAATGCACTAAGACATGAAGTTGAATGTGCTTGTTACATTTAAAAGTGCTACCAAACACACTCAACCGAATCCGAAAGATAGCCGACGTATTATAACGCTATGCGCTAAGACGCCGCCCACAAACTAGGTGTGCCCGTGGATAGAGCAAGCCGTATTACTACAACAAACCCGCTTACCACCGACGCAAAACTGCCTGCAATGTCTACGACATATCGGTTAGCGAGTCCAAGTTTACCTTGATCTCGGACGGTGTGATGTAGTCTGCACGCCACTGTAATAACCCTATTAAAGTCCCATTTCTGTTGATATAATGCTTTTATACATTTGAGACCTTCCATATATTCGCTTATTTTTTTAGGAGAATCGACAAACGAGCATACGGGTAACCTGATGCATGTGATTACTGACCACCTTTTAGAAAGGAGTAAGCTCTTTTCTTGAAGGTCCCTAAGTCGTATCGGTCCGGAAAAATCGCCGCTGGTAAACTATTCCACAAAGAGGTCGTACATCGAAAAAAACTTCCAGTGAAACGTACAGTGGTGAACCGCCACGGATTTAGATGGTGTGGATGATATCGAGAGTTTTGCCGCTATGTGCGTACATGAAATTTGGAGGCTGGGATTAATCCGAGCAATTCCTTAGAGCACTCCCCCTGCTGATTATTTCATAGAAATTACTATTATATGTCTTTAATATATAGGACTTCAATCCACAACTCGACTACTATAATGCTTGTGTATCAAAGAGATCTTCTATAATAATGCCTTTAAATCATAGACCCTACTATTACATGTCTTTAATATATGGGACTTCAACCCACAACTCTACTAATGTAATGCTTATGCATCATAGAGACCTTCCATAACAATGTCCAAAATAAGTCCTTAATATAAGACTATACATTGTGCAACAGTACTATAGATTATTATAATATGTTTGAGTTGTGTTTCTATTATTTTATACACTTTGAATATTTTACTAGAATTTAATAAGTTTAATGATTTTTAAAGGCAATATTAACCCAATTCAAAAAATAATACCTTTAATAATTTTAAAAGCTTAAAAAAATGGCTCGGCTCGACCGGGACCACACTCTCACAGAATACCAGCGTAAAATAGCAGCTTAATGCTACTGTGTTTCGTATGGCGAGGGTAGAGAACCAGAAACCATTTTTACTGGAAACGAGACATTCTTATATTCATATCTTAGTCCTCAGGGGTGACAATACCATTACAACTTGATTCTTAATTCGGGATAAATGTCTATGGGCTACAGCCACATAATCTACTTACCAACAGTTTGTCTATGTGCTCGTTTGTCACCAATATTTTATAAAAAACAAATGTATCCTAATTAGGTAATATCATTTATACTAGTATTTATCGTAAGGTGTTGGCAAACTTATTTTATTTTATTTTTAAATTATAAATATCTTCGTCCTTAAATTACCCATAACGCTTTATATAAAACCTGAATATATCAGCATTAATGGAAGCCCTGTAGATGACCTATGAATAATTCATCCCGAATACACTTACATGATGAAATCCGCTATTAACTTCCAAGCTTCACTCAGTCATGTAAGCGTTATTATTGATTGCGGTTTTAGTTATACAAATTGGTTAAAGGTTTTATTAGAAGAAATTGATAAATATCATAACTTATACTAATATTTTTGAAATTAATCTTAATCAAATATTTAATTTTGTTGTATGTTAGCGGTGCAAAAAATATATCACAATATTTTGTCCCGTAGATTGCTTAAGAGGTGACTATGGAAATGCCTACGTAGAAACATATCGATATCAACATAATCCTATAGTCATTTCAAAGAAATCTTTTTTATAAAATAAGGGTATTCATCATTACAACCCTTCACAAGTCCACTGCTGAACATAGGCCTCCCACAAATAAGGGTATTAAACGAGCACAATAAATCTGATTTTAAGTAGAGACTGTGGCCTATAAACATCTCCATTTATTTTCCAAAAAATTTTAAAATGCAGATGCGTTGTCACCCCTAAGAATTCAGATGGAATACCTCGTATTCATTAAAAAAGTCTACGGTTCTCTACACTCACCATACAGCAGCATTAAGCTGCTATTTTAGGCTGGTATTCTGTGAGAGCGTGGTGTTATTGCCGGTCGAGCCGACTCATTTGTGCTCCAATCATAATACAGCTACATCATGACTCTACCTTTATTTAATATAAATTATTATGAAAGAAAAGAAAATTTTATGGAAATGAAATTCACAAACCAGCATTGGCACAAACAAATTACTAACCTTATGTCTTAATAAAGCTATATTAGGCTTTATTCCCAGCACTATTTGCATTTCTTTGAAGACAATAATTTTACAAATCAAAGAAAAATAGAATAATTAAAAAAAATTTTGCGAAATGAAACGTGGGAATTTAAATATCAGCAGTCGTAGTAATATTTTGAAATCAATGGGATTGAATAAATGAATATAAAACTTTGATTAGTGTTATTAGTAAATGAGTAGTTTATTTAACTTCATCTTGCAATCAAAAAACAGGTCATAATATATTATAAACTTCGTTCACATAGAATGTTTGTCAGTAACTTATTTATTTTTGAGTTTTTTTTTGCCTTTTAATTATATTTTATACTCTACACTACTGTTCCAACTCAAACAGTGGGTATAGATATTGTTACTAATAAGGAGTAATATCGTAATGAAACCGATAAAGTATATGGATGATATCAACCCTGAGGGTATCGTATTCGTTCAAAATTACGTAAGTAATATAGATATACGCTAAGATTCAAAAAATAAACTAAAGAACAGGTTAACAAAAACTCTAATTTATAAAAACGTAAGAGTTAATAAATAAAAACATAAGGAGGTATCGACAATTTGATTGTCAATATTTGACAATTTGTAGCGACGTATATCAAACTATGTTTCCTTTAGAAAAAGGCGTCTATGACAAATGCCAGCAAATGTAATGACTTTCGATATATGGCGCTAATATCGGATACTTCAGAGCCAGACATAAAACACCCAGACCTGCTATCGACACAACGTAAAATATGTGAGACGTCTTGTATTGCGGTCTTCAATACTGTCTGCCAACCATAACAATTACCTATAGCAAATCACTCTTGGACTAGACTTAGATTATGCTAATGATAAAGAAGTAGAAGAATAGATAATTATTTTAACATTATTGCCTCATAATGTAATGAAAACAGGCGGTGTAAGAATATCCACTACCCCATATCATCCCGCGGGTGTCGCAAGAGTCGACAGAGGGAAACAAATCAGGAGAACCGCGTCATCCTAATTACGACTTAAAATATAAACTGTGGTTGCCGACTTGCTTACCAAGCTTGGAAACTATGGAAAATTTCTCCCTATTAGACAATTGATGGGGAGGCTGTTCAGCAGTAGACTTTAATAGGCTTTTAAAGTAAAGGTAACGGTGGAAGCAATTTACTTTCATAAATTTCACAAGGACTAACATCCAGACCCGGAAGAATTATTTGTAGCCTATACAAATACTTGTTCCTTGCAAAATCGACTTACGTGACTACGCCTTAGTCGTGTATGAAGCGACAGTCGCCTAATGGCAAGGCGCGGACAGCGGAAGATCGCTGGTTCGTGGGTTCGAATCCGCCATACGACTACGTAACTGTCTGTTGTAAACGACTCCTAATACAAGCATTTTAAGTTTAGCAGTAGTGGTTATATGGAGTATTAGTATTGTAAATAGCATTGCTAGTATTTAAAAAAATGTATCGTGCTAGTAGCAGGCTTAAAGGTTTTAGCATTATGTTACTAATTAAGTGTCGTCTAGAAGAATACTTATAATAATATTATAAAATTTATGAAATTTATTACATTATTAGTGTGGTATGGTTGTATTTTAATCGCACTACGCTGAATGTGTAAACTGTTACGTATTTTATTGTTCACTATTAATCCGCCCCGGCATCACTGGGTACAGTCCTCTACTGGGTAGAAGAAGGTCCATCCCTTTTTGATGTGAATTTTAGGATAAGAAAACGTTCGCTGCCTAACTGTTGGTAGACTTCATATATCTTTGAAATACCTTGAACTACCATGGAATACTAAACGTTATCTATACGTAACTGTGTAGTAGCGGTGTAAAAATATCCACTAAATCATGTCGTCTTGACGATGTCGTGAGAGGCAACAGAGATAAACTGAAACAGGAAATGGGCAGCAGCGTTTTCTTGATAAAAACTCAAAATTATGAAAATGCACGTTTTTACAAACATCTGCCGATCTTGGCAACTACTACAAATGCCCCTTAAACTATGAGGATAGCCTTTATTCATTATCAGACTTTTTAGGGTGTAATGGATGGATCGATGAGCATCCGTGGCTGATAATCATATATCTATAAATAGTAAGTTCATTGTTATCTTTATTAACCAAATTGAAAACACAATGTAAACACTAACGAAATTATAGCTAAGGCATTACATTTGTGCCTACAAAAGATGTTTCCAATTTTCATGGCACAATATAAAGGAAAATTCAATTTGAAATATTTGAAATTTAGGTACTATTACCGTTTATCAAAAGCCCACTACTGGACAAAGGTATCTCTAATAGAATATCTCACAGGGGAATATTTTCCATAGTTTCCTGTCCGTATATATCACTTCCTTCCTAACACTTAATTGATGAACATACTCGTATATCCATCATTTTGCTAGAACATTAAACCAAACTCTCTGATTACTAAATAGCCTGCCAATTATGGCATTATGGGTAATAAAATTAGTCTTTTACACGAAAAATTCCACAAGTTAAAATATTTTTATTACTTGTATCACATTGTTTAAACAAACATTAAAAAATAGTTCTATTTACTTGTTTTATATTTAGTTCATATTGTGATTTTACATGCGCATGAAAACGGTTCCAAGCCATTATTTTCTGTATAACATAAAATTCTCTTACGCGGGGTAGAAAACAGCACGTCCCGCGTATTTATTTAAGCAGTTATTTTATGCTCGAAAACATGTGTCTCTCATTTTTCCCATCTCTGGAGGTATAAACAATATTTTAGTCGTTCGAACGAAGAAAACATGGAGGAAATATTTATAAAGCCTGCAAACTAACAATGCGCTCTTTTATACAATTGAGTTTGTTTAAAAATTTACAATAAATTTTTCGTATCGAGTTTAATTCAATTGTAATGATATCATATTAATAGCTATAAGAAATATTACTCAAAATAAATAAGCGAGGAAAATTATAAAATTGAAGTGTCTGTTTGTATTGTCAAAATAACAGCTTTTTACTAAAATTAATGCATATGAAAGTATAAACGATACTTATTATAACAAAAAAAAAAATAATTTTAAAAATGTTCATGTGTCTGTTTTTCTGTTTGTTCCAGCTCATCTGCGAAATGGTTTGACCAATGGTCTATTAAGCTTGCAATGAAGTTTAAACCTGAAGCAATTCCAAAGTATTTTAATTTCAGTGTGAATTTTAAAGGAAAATATTTTAAATTTTATACTTAATTATTTCTCTCTTCTTATGCAAGAATAGACAAAGCTTTATTCAACTTAAAAATCAACTACGTCTATTTTGTCAATCGTTGCAAGTTAGCTCTTGATATTTTCTCCCTATCGTTAAAGAAAGCAAATATAGAGACTTGGCGCTATAAGAATTGTTTACACAGAAAGCTTAGACGAAATTGGCTTATATCCAGAAATTTTCCCACCGCCATTCGTAGCTTTTTACTAAATGTACTTTGCAAAATCGTCGGTTGGTGTCAGTTATTCATTTAGTATGTAAGTAATTTGTAAGTGCGCTTTCTTTGACAAAACCATAGATGTCGGTTTATACAAAATCTATGGATAAAATTGAAGCGACAAACACACTTATACTCAGGTACTCATCTATCCCTGCGACTCCACCTCAGCTGCAGCGGTTGGGGGGAGGACACCTCTCTCGCAACAACACAACCCTCGGTAAGTGGGCTGGCCAAGTCCACTCGGGCTCCCACCTCAAGTCGGCCATGTGGGTTCCTCTTCGTTCACCATGAGTGATCAAGCCACGGCTACTAAGCCTTCCCTCCTCGATAAAGGTTGCTGTCCCATCTACCAAGCGCGCCAACAATGGCAAATATGAGATTCTGAAGTTCAATAGTGGACTTTTGATAGGCTGTAATAATGAAAATGATAAAATTCCTTAAATAATTAAATTAGTTAGTTCCTTGCCATGGCCGTGCTGTCAGGGAGGCATTTATGTATGTAAAGCATAAAAATAATCATTAGGCCTTGTGTGTATATACAATATTTTTTCTTATTTAAAAACGTTACCCCTACACTAGGATTTTCTTCCGTATCTTGAGGGCAGTTTACAAACATAAATTGCACAAGGACAAACATCCAAACCCGGAACAACTATTTGTAGGCCATAAAAATACTTGTTCCGTGCGGGATTCGAACCCGCGACCTCCAGCGCAGCCACTCATTGCTAAGCCACTGCACCACGGAGTCATAAATATTTTTATTATATACAATATGTTTATTGTTTAAAATTGTGGTAGGTAAAGTAAAAAAAATACTTATTGACATGTAGGATGTTGGTGGTTCACGATCGTTTTTGTGGCATTACTTGGAAGAGGCCTACATTCAAAAGTGATTTTTATAGGATTAAATGATGATGATGATGAAACACAATAAAGTAACCTTGTTTTATTTTGATCCTCCAGCGGCTACTCTCACAATTGACTTTTAATAAGAGCTAGCTCAAACGCAATTCTCAATAATTGAATAAGGAGACGGTTTTCTTCGTTCCCATCATCTTTTATGTTGTTTTTGAATTGTCGCCATTTTCTATTCAAAGCGGCAAGGCAAAGCCTTTGTTGGTTTTTAATGAAGAATTACGCCCTCGGGATCAAAGGCTGTATATTATGTTGCCGGTTCCTATTTTCAGTTTAGGTGCTTTTCTCGATGTTTTGTAAATAGAATTTAAATAATAAACAATAAAAGAGAGGGATTCAAATTATGTTATAAAAGTTATTAATAAATTATATAATATAAATTAAATTAAATTATATAATAAATTCGAACTTAAAATTAAAAATTAAAACTTATTATTTTATATACTGTGTAGTGGGGGTGTTAGAATATCCACTACCACACATCGACCAGTGGAATTCGTAAGAACTACAAATTATAAAATACTGCGGATTCCAACCTGCCGCCTTCTAATTATGACAACTATGGCAACTATGGCAATCTATAGTAGAGGCCTATGTTCAGAAATGGAACTTTATAGGCTGTTATGTATGTATATGTTGGAGCTTTTCAATAAGTATATAGTTTAACCCATTAAAAGTAACAGAAAAAATCGGTCAAACACATTCTGAGAAATTTGCACATACATAGGTATGAAGTGAATCTTCCATTTTAACCAACTCCATAACGAAGAAGTTTCTCAATTCGAGTGTATGATTTTTTTAATGTATATTACGCGATATTTGGTCAGATTATGAAACAGTTCTAATAATTTTTTTTTATTAAATAAATTTTATCTCAACGGTGATTACATTAAATTTAGAAGAAAAAGGAATTTTACGTGATATCTTCGCAGATAAGTATATAGATTTTAATGATTCTTTTTTTTTCTTAAAAAGGCTAAACTTCAAAGGTGGACCCATATAGATTTGTAAACAAAATTAAAACCTAAGGGTAGCAAATAAATAACTTCTTTTTTAACAATTTTAAGTCGGTTTTTAATTTTTGTTAAAATTTATAGTTATTTGAATTCGGTAAGAAAGGGGATACTTTTAATCTTTGTTAAAGTTTATTACGAATTAAAATAAACCATGTATCCCATGTATAAATAATCCATGATCAAACGGGTTGAAAGACCATTCTTGCATTATCGCATAAGAACATAATCATACTGATTAAAATACGTGTATACGTGTCTGTTTATTATGTTTTGCTGATGCCACTTCTATGTATAAAGCAGTTATGTACAACCCTTATATTACGAGTAGTTTGGAGTTTACACAAGATTATTAATTTTTAAACATCTAGCTTTTTCCATTATTTTTATGCATTTTAATGAGAACTTGCTTTAAAAAATTCTTTTCATTTATTAATTAAGAAAGTGTAAAAAATGAGTTCTATATCCTAATAACAATAGCACGATAGTAGTATTAGTTAATTGGACTCAAGTAACTAGTCAGTTGTTCCTATAAGGGACATTTTATATGCTTTTTAGTGAAAATAAATTTTACTTAAAAAGCTGCCTAGAATGGGTTATTGTTACGTTAAAAAATACATATTGATAACAAGTAATCGCTACCATTCTGTTTTTAAAATTTTCACAATAATTTGTTAATTATTAACGAAAAAATCCACCAAATTTCTTGATGGTTCTTCTCAGGACTTTTAATTTTAACCGGACGTGGCAAAAGTATAAATTCAAAATGTATCACTTTATATTATTGAATTAAATGTTCTCTTTTTTTTCTATCTATACACATAAATAAAATTGAAATGACTGTCTGCAATATTGAAGTAACTGGCGTATATTAAGCTCAAAAATGGTAATTTGCATTAAAAATACCTTTCTGTCTATACGAGCATTTTTTTATTACATTAGTAATAAAAAAAAATAAAAAATGTGATGAAACATGACGAACGATAGACCAATGATAGGGGATCCAGGCTATATTTCATCGAAAAACTTAAAACTTTTTTTGATAAAATGAAAAACAGATGGTCTGTGGTTATTTAAATAACGCTATATAAATAGATCCTATCCAAACAAAGCAGGGGTGGTTTGCTAGAACTAAATAAATAAAGCTTATACTTCTGGAGCACGTGTTTGCAGTTTTCATATTGTAAACAAAGGAGTGACATATCTTTACTATTATATCTAAGAGTGAGCAAATTAGTTTGGCGAACATCCAAAATTTGAAATTTCGTTCAACTTTGGCTTTGTTATAGATAAAGTTATTGGTAAAGTTTTAATATTAAGTAGCATTTGTGATACTATCTTAAACACTTTCCGAAAGTTGCCAAAGCACGCAAAGCACGCTGTTTCTGTAACTAATATTTTACCAACAAGAAAATTTCGAATGAAAGGTGGGTAATGTTTTAATTCGTGTTAGAGCCAAGCTGTAGTTATACTACAGCTGCAGTATGAATAGTTTTGGCTAGAATGGACGAGGGGTCATGTACAAAAACTATATAGAGTACGCAAGCTCGTCAATCTACAATCGAAAAATCGAAAATCGCTCGACAATCTACACATAATACTACACTACGTGAGCACTCAGTATCCATATTAAGTGACGAATAATTCAGTTACGAGCGATAAAAACCGACTAACGACTTCCGACAGGTGGTGTTATAAAATAAGGTTGATAAACATGCACGAGGTTTGCCTCGTGGTAATAAGATGCAGTAGTCCATAGACACCTACATCTTCAATTAAGAGCCAAAACGTAGATGCGCGGTCATCCATAAAGACTAAGAATGCCTCGTTGTGTAAAAAATGTCTGTGGTTTTTTTTATATAAGAAGGGGCAAACGAGCATGCGGCTCACCTGATGTTAAGTGACTACCGCCGCCCATGATCAACCGCAACACCAGGGGAATTGCAGGTGCGTTGCCGGCCCTTTAGAAAGGAGTAAGCTCCCTTCTTGGAGGTCCCTAGGTCGTATCGGTTATCTATACTTTGCGTACTTTGAGAACATAGTCTCTTTTCAACCATATATATATATATACAACTAGCTCGCCATTCGCAATAGGACTCTCACCGGTTATAGATGATACAATAATAGTTACTTATGTTGCAATAATAGTTACTTATACGTTAATACTAGATAATATATAATGTTTTAAATAGTTCACGATCTTTCCATTAAATTCCGTAAAATAAGCTTATTTATGTAATGAATCGTATAGACGTTGACGCTCGCCTGCACGTGGCCAGCTAGACGAGCGACCACGAGCAATGTAGAGGCTTGTCAAATGTTCAAATAATTTTGATGATGTGGGCTGCCTTTTTTTTGGTACTCGTCCATGCTCGGCGTGTTATGGCCAACATATATAACCGTCTTAACAGCTTTACATTTAGGTAAGCTTCTACCAAAGCTCTGAATCTACCACGTATAAAATAATTTACTAGTCATACCTCTTACCTCTGTAAGCAGCGTAAAGAGAGTATAGAGAGCCATTATAATTACGGGTATTACTAAGTTGCTAGTTCAACAACCACACCAACCGAACCGACTTCAAACAAATCAATTTGACGGCTCCCTGGCGCAGTGGCTTAGTAATGAGAACGGCGTTGAGGGCCGGGGGTTCGAATCCCACACGAAACAATTATTTATATAGGTTAGAAATAATTGTTCCGGGCGTGATGTCCTTTTGCAAATTACGTATGTAAACTGTCTCCACTATACAGGAGAAAATCCTAGGGTTGGGTTATGATGTATTCTTCAAGAATAAAAATAAAATGAAATAAGTACCCTTCTTTGGTTGCGGCTATTCATAAGCAGTAATCATTTCTTATATTTACACGAACACTATACATTGATTAAAACTACTTTTACGGATTTTATCGCGTTTTATTTATATTAATTTTAATACCCGACGTTTCGGGTGCTTTCCAGCACCCATAGTCACGGGGGACTGAGGTGACTGACGTCCCGATGTCAAAGTTAACCCGGAGTACCTTCAGCTTTTTAATTATTGTCTTTGGTCCGATCTACGCAGAATGAACTAACTGTATTTTGAAGTCTTGTAGTGGAATGCTTGGGTTTAGTTTTAATTTTATTAATTATAGGATCCCAAAGGTGGTAGTACCCAGCCTCCTTCTCTATTGAAATTAGGATGGTTTTTAATTTCAATAGCCTTACGTATCATCCTTGGTAGGAATCGATGTTCCTTCGCGAGGATTTGTGGTCTATCAAATCTGATGTAATGGTTGGGGCCATCTAGGATATGATCGCAAACTGCAGACTTCCCGGAACGATGGTGCTTCACGTCAGCTATGTGTTATTTTACGCGGGTTCTAATTGATCTCTTTGTTTGCCCTATATATGAGAGGCCACAATCACAATCAAGCTTGTACACTCCTGCATCTTGTAGAGGAATATGACACTTGACGGATGGTAAGAACTGACTAATTTTCTTCGGCGGCTTGTATAATGTTCTAATGGAAGCTCGCTTCAAGATGTAGCCAATCTTGTCTGTGGCACCTCTGACATTTGGTAGTATAGCAGGCACACGCTCGACTGTGGCCGGCTTCACTCGGTCACTGTGACGGAGGCGCGGGACCCGAAGCTTGTTGTCGTGCAGAACCTGCTTGACGTGCTGAAGCTCGGCGGCCAGGTGTTTGCTGTCACAGATCCCTCGTGCTCTCTGAAACAAAGATTTGCCCACGGTAGCTAACTGTGAATAGATGATGGTGAGATTCACCATTTAAGTATCGGTTTGTATGGGTCTTTTTTCTATACACAGTATGACCTATGGTGTTGTTAGGATTTCAGGATGACTAACACATCTAGGAAAGCTAAGGAATTATTTGCCTCTAATTCCATAGTAAATTGAATTTTAGGGTTTATGGAATTAAGATGTTCTAAAAATGCAGTTACTTTGTCTGATGGCAAAATTGTGAAAGTATCGTCTACGTACCGCTTGTAGAACCTTGGTGTAACAGGTGCAGTAAGGAGGGCTTTCTCCTCAAAGTCTTCCATGAATATATCGGCGACAATGGGAGATACAGGTGAGCCCATCGCAACACCATCTACTTGCTTGTAAAACTCTTCCTTCCACAATAGATAGCCAGATGTAAGGCAATGTCTTAGTAGTACTGCATATTCTGGTGGCATGTTATTTTCATCTAGTTTCCTAGTTATAATTGAGATGCAGTCTTCGACAGGTAGTCATGTAAATAGAGACTGAACATCAAAACTGACCATGGTTTCATTGTCAGCAAGACGTAGGTCTTTTATCTCACTGACAAAATGGTACGAATCCTTAGTATGTGCTCTTGTGTGTCCTCTGAGTGGTGATAATATTTTGGCTAAGTGTTGAGCCACTCTGTACGTTGGCGAATCGATTTGACATTGAGTCACCACCGCCCCACTAACCCTCTCAGAAATGAGAGGAGGTCTTTGCCCAGCAATGGAACGTATAGCTTACGTGTAGCTTAAACTTTAAAGTTGATTGTACTTATTTTTTGATATTTAATTAAATTTTTACTTAAACATGGGCTTTGAGTTTTCAATGAAGCTCATTATTTTCGAGCCAGCTAGAGTAAGCATTTTTGCAATAGCACAGTTTATTGGTTTTCTAGTCTGCTAATTTTGTGTTTCCCGTGTCCTTGCACATTGTTCTAGCTTACCTCCGAATTTATCAGCCACTGAGTCGTTAGTTTAGAGTACATTTAACATGGCCGATCTTTATCGTTAGTTTGGTCGATAAGCATCGGTTTAAGAATCCATTATTGACCCTACCTGTACTGTGTACCTACTCACTACTGTTACGTAAAGAATCATGTCCAGACTTGACCTGAAAATTTCCTAGTGATGTAAAATATCTTATAAAAATGTATATTTTTTCTTATTACGTATCACATAATTGAATATTCAAATAAAGCCAGGAAAAAAAGCAATGTTACTTTTTTATCATTGTCAATAGAATTTTGAAGACGGAAAGTGTTTTACAAAGACTCCAAGACCCTGAAGCCATGCCAAAATATATGAAACATGTTTAACATGTTGTCATGTGATTTATGAATGTTCAAAATAATCAATTTACTTTTTTATAACCTATTAATTTATGATTAGATATGATTTTTAATGGTTTTATATTATGGTGTGGAGAGAAAAATAAGTGTACAGACCTTATCCGACCGCTGTTATAACCTGAAAATTTTATTTAATTAATAGTATTTTTTCCCTGGCCTCTAAATGAAAAGATGATAAGTAATTATGTTATTATAAACAATAATTGTTTTTATACAACAGTAGTTGTAGGTAGATGCGACCTGTTATAGGAACCAAGTGACAGGTCATTCAATGTATGGAAAGTGGGTATGATTCTTTGTTTTGTCATTCTTTCCGCATTCGTTAATTTTACTAGTCCAAACTACTGAAACATTTCTATCTTTATCCTGGTCTCAACATCATCTTGTAAACCATACTTTTCTCATATCACACAATTTTTCATCCTAAGTCACTCTTATCATACTTTTTGATTTCATACATTTCTACGTTATTATTTTAATTTTCATGCTTCTTTTTCTTTTTTAATTCGAATTGATATAGTTTTTACTCAAATAAAACAACATAAAAATGTCGTTATTTAAAATTTAACATTGTTGTTTTGAATAACATCGATATTTTCCGTGGCTCGCTTTCTATTTATGCATTGCGCTCTGTTGGACTCAACAGTTGCATTGGAGTGTTCCAGCAATATACTTTCAAACATAGGTAATATATGTTGTTATATATGTTCTGTTATTTTTATCACACAGCAAGCTACATTTCTCTTTTATATAGAAATAGAAATATATTTATTTAACCAACAAGTCATTTCATAATCAAATAATACAGTGTTTTCTGCAGTAAGCTCTTAGCTTGTATTGCAGGAATCAAGAACATTGACTGACACTGTTTACCCCGATAAAAATATGACACCGATTCAGTACAAAGTATGCTAAATTTAGGTAAGGCTTTAATAAATGAAGTAAAAAAACCAGGTTAATTTACATAACTAAAGTGAATATGAGTGTGTGTGCGCGTGTGTTGTGTGTGTGTGTGTGTGTGTGTGTGTGTGTGTGTGTGTGTGTGTGTGTGTGTGTGTGTGTGTGTGTGTGTGTGTGTGTGTGTGTGTGTGTGTGTGTGTGTGTGTGATCTATCTCACATATATATATATATATATATATATATATATATATATATATATATATATATATATATATATATATATATATATATATATATATATATATATATATATATATATATATATATATATATATATATATATATATATGTATATATAGCTATGCGCATTAGAACTAACTCACCGATATAGCCTAATGAATTCAGCAAGCTGAGAAGCAAATGGCTGGTCAAATAGCTCGGAGAACCTGGCAACTCGGCTCGTCTCCGTTGAGACTGACCTTTTTTTAAATAGAATGTGACAAACGAGCACACAATTCTCCTGATGATAAGTGGATGCTTTGGCCCATAGACATCTATATCCATCCTCTTCTTAATTAAGAATCAATATTCAGATGCGTTACCACCCCTAAGAATAAATATGTAATGCCGCGTAAACAACTTCGATTTTCGTGCTTCTAACAACTACCGGCACAGGTGTGACATGGAAATTATACATGACCTTTGTTTTGTCCATGTTCTTCTTAAGACCTTTCCGTTGGGAGACACCATTGAGGTCATTGAGCATAGTGCTTAGATCCACTAGCTACTCTGCCATAAGAACTATATCTATATATTCACTTAATTTATCAAAAACTAATTCAATCTTGCCTTGAATACTTTCACATTTTAATTGCATGGGTAAGCAGATGCTGGCAAGCTATTCCACTCGTTAAAATTAAAAAAACTGAGGTTGTCAACTCGCTTGTCAAGCGTGGCAACTATCACAGATTTTCGTGGAACGCAATTTTAGGGGAGATTTAGGGTCAGCAATGGACTTTAGATAGGCTGTAATAATTGAATGAAAATTATTCATTCATTTTTATTACGTATACAATTATTAAAAAACTATAATTAAAAAAAAAAACTTAAATTATAATACAAAAATTATTCTGGTATATTTTATATTTTAGTAAAATCGTTACAAAATTTAAAAAAAGCAATTAAAGATATTTTTTAAATTGCCATTTTAAGCAGATAAGTTCGTACATACTATAGGTGTTACAAATGGACGTAGCAAAATAAAATAAAATAAAACACGGTCGCTGGTAAAAATGATATAATGACGCTAATATCTTTGCTGGTACAATGGTAAGAAGAAGGTTGCCGCTGGGCGCGCTTTGGCGGCTTGTTTTATACCGCTGATTATTACTAGTCCGTGTTGCGCAACAATAGGTATATTTAGAACTTGGCACACGATTTGTCTATGCAAAACTTTACCATGTAAACATTCTTCTTTACTTCATATTTTTGCTTAAGCAATAAAATAAAGTTTCCTGTTTAAAACTTAAAGCTTCGAGCGCTTTCTACATTAAGACTGTAGTAAAATATTCATAAAGAAGGGAAATTTATCATTACTCCAATTTCAGGCTTAAAAGTCAGTTTCAGACTTTGACTTAAATTATAATGTCATTAATCGTATGATGAAATTACCATATCACAATAATGTTTATAATTAATAAAATTGCGTTATTCATTATTCCATTACAACTTGAATTTTCTAGCATAGTTAGAAGTGAGGACCCACAAGATTTCGTAATGGTGCAAAACGTCTGATACCGTACAATATACTAAATTTTGGAATCATCTAAGCGAGCGCATACGTGTCTCATTTATAGCAAGCACATAAACGTCCGCAACAACAAGTGAGTTACAAGTTTGTTGCCTACCCTTTATGAAGAATATGATATAATGTTAGCTCTAAAATAGAACACAAAAGGTGAACAGTGTTGATTATATTTTCATCATCATCATCATCATAACAGTCCTTCACAAGTCAACTGCTGAACATAAGCCTCACCCAAGGAATGCCACAAATCACAGTCCTGAGCCACCTGCAACCATCAATTTTCTGCATGTCTTAGCAGGTCGTCACTACCTCTAGTAAGGGATGCCCTACACTCCACCTGCCGGTACGAGAGTGCCACTCGAGAAACTTTCTTCCCCATCGGTTGTCATTTCTTTGAGCTATATGGCCGACCTTGCCACTTCAGCTTACTCATCCGTTGGGCTATGTATTTTTCGGTTTTCAGAACAATTTGCTGAAAGAAACTGGAGGTCATCGAGTGTGTGCGTGAAAATAGAAGTCTGTGTAAATGTATTACACCATTATTATGTAGTATACTCTATTTTTATATTATAAAACTAAGAAATACTCGCTTAATCTCGCTTCTAAATTTATTTATTTTGCTTTTGCTTCTTATCAAATAATTTAATTGTGTGCCTTGTGCCTTGCACTTGCATATTGTTGGGCTTTTTGTTGTGCCTTTTTCCTAAATGTTAACAATTTGATTTCTATTTTTAAACTTTTATAAGTACGCTTTTTAAGTATAAGTATAGTGTGTATTTTTATAAGTGTTGGAACCTGTGATTAGTGTGATTATTTAGGTTTATTTTATTCTCATGTGTTATGTCTCAGGCGTTTACTGAAAATCAGTAGTTGTAGTTACCACTATGTGATTTCTATAACATTTCTACTGAGTAGACACATTTTAGTTCTATTCCAATTCAATTATTCTATTTGTTAGTTTATGTGTACCTATATTTGGAACTAAATAAATAATATTACCATTATTATTATTATATTCATATAAAAACACACAACCGTGTCCGCAACACAGCCACACTCCCTTTTTTCGATAATTTTTGCTATTTATCTAATTACTTTCGACCGCAAAGTAGAATAATAAAAATAAAAAATAAAACTTTATATAGCTAAAAATTACCCATAACAATGTGTGAAAACTGTAAGATATTTGTTACATGATTGACTTAAAATCAGGTGGTTTAAGGTATTATGGCGAACGATGCTGCGATGTAGTGACGTGTCCCAATATCTTATAGTCCATGGGAACACATCGCGGTGGGTCTTGATGTATTGCTGACTTACGTGGTATAACCACTGTTGTCAACCCGCTTGCCAAGCTTGGTAACTTTGAGAACTATCCCAATGATGCAATGTATGGGGCAGCTTATGTTCAGCAGTGGACTACTGATAGACTTAAATGGTAAGGGAGATTGGTAACACCGTCTTCATAAGCTACAAGATATTCATGATATATCCCGTCACCCGTAGTCAAATCTACTACATTTATTTTAGGATAAGGGTGATAACCGAGTGCACTATGAGTCACACCTGATGATAAGTGGATTCTGTGGCCCATAGATTCCTAATATAGACACTATTATGTATAATCAACTATTCTCAACCAAGAATCAAAATGCAGATGCGTTGTCACCCCTGAGCGCTGAGATTCAATGCATCTTTTCCAGTAAAAAGGGTCTCCAGTTCTCCACACTAGCTATACATGACACAACAGTACATGCTGCTACATTACGGTTGTTTTCTGTGAAATATTCATGAAATGAAATGGGGAAATGACTAATATGGCCCCGACATCACACCGTTAACGAGCTATAAATAAAATTTGCATTTTATGATTTGCCGTAACAAGCTATAAAAAGATAGTATCTTGGTGACATTGTTATTTATACTATGAAATTATGCAAGTTGAGTGAGAATTTATAATTTAGTGACCGTTATTAAACGCTCCTTCTCATTTCTAAAAAAAGTTCTTTTTTTAAATCAATCGTTGCAGTAGGTGTTAACCCTATATCATGGATATAATTACATAGATAAATTATACATGGAAGAACATACAGATCCTAAAAACTTAAAAGTCATACAAACGCTTCTTCGGTCAACAGCACTGTGACCAAAATGCCCCATCGATTTTTTACGATTAAGTTAACATTTTCGAATTTGTAAATGCTTGAAAAAAATACGAATTCTGATATTTTGACTCATTAAAAATATATAAAGAAATGTATAAAAATATTTTAGTAGTAGTTCTCGCTTAAGGATTATTAACTATTGTCTAAAGAATATTAAAAAATATGTTTGAAATTTATGTAATCGAAAAAAAATCTGCTTACTAATCCGTTGGGCTACGTCGGTCATCATGAAACAATAGAAAGTAGAATCTTTAAATTTGTTGTCACCTGTAGCGATGGAATCATAGCCTAAACAACAAATATGCCAAAGTAACGCAACCACTGACTAGTTATTCATGAAATTATTTCTATAATAATCTTCTTAGTTCCATAGAGTCCAGTGCTAGAGATGACCTCTTCCATTGGACAGAGGATTTGCCTTAACCGTTACGCTTGGACGAACTGACGGTTGCAGAATCAGACATTTTGAACTTTATAGGCTGCTTCCGTTACCGGTCTGGGTATTTTTATAGAAGAGGGGGCAAACAAGCATACGGCTCACTTGAAGGTAAGAGTTGACCGCCACCCATGAACAACTGAAACACCAGGGGAATTGCAGGTGCGTTGCTGGCCTTGTATTGACAACTGTATTGAAGCCATATCTTTTTGACACATACCATAGTCGCCCCCTACATCACCAACGGCACTAAATGTAGCAACTGAAAGCCCCGGAACTAAATGGGGTGATAGATTGAACACTGTCACTACGTTTTTAGTTAATTTTCTCACGAAATTATTTGTCAAAAGAGTATTGAGAGTATTTTATAACTACGTGTTAGAGCTATGCTGCAGTTGTAAAAGTAGTATAGTTGTTACACGAATGAGTCGGCTCGACCGGGGGAAAACCACACACTCATAGAATACAGCGTAAAATAGTAGCTTAATGATGCTGTGTTTCGTACGGTGAGTGTAGAGAACCGGAGACCCTTTTTACTGGAAATGAGGCATTCCATCTTAGTCCTCACGGGTAATAACGCATGTGCATTTTAATTCGTAATCGAGGATAGATGTAGGTGTCTATGGGCCACAGCAACCACTTACCATCAAGTTGACTGTGTGCTCGTTTGTCACTCTATCCTATAAAAAATCTTGTGTTTATGATGCAACAACGTCGTGGTTAATCGCGTTTAAGAACATGCATATTTGCGCGTTGTAAAATGTTTATGATCTGTAACTTTATCCGAGATAAACGTTCCGTGAATCTTAATTTGTGGGTTATAGCCTTTTCCTTACACGATCTTGTATAATATTATTCAAACAATTGAAATTTCAAGTTACAATTATTGAATAGAATTCGCATTTTGTATATAAATTGTGTCGTAGTAGTATGAGGTCATTTTATTTGTAACTTTTTATTTTTAACATAACATAACATAACATAAACACTCACGTCTGTCACCCAGAGGGGTAGGCAGAGACTACAGACTTCCATTTGGCACGATCCTGACACACCTCTCTCGCCTCCTTCTCATCCATACACCTACGCATACATGCTCGTCGGCAAAGGGTACTCCTAATTTGGCCCGTTTTCAATAAATCGCCTATTTGGTCGATAAATTTTCGCCTAGGACGTCCCTTTCCGACTCTGCCATTCACTTCTGCAACATAAATTTTCTTTGTCACTCTTTCCTCATTCATTCTTTCCACATGACCAAACCACCGAAGCATTCCTTTCTTAATCCTGATCACAACATCATCTTGCAAACCACACTCTTCTTTTATTACACAATTTCTTACCCTGTCATTCAGATTTAGCCCTAATATACTATAATTTTAACGACCGCATTTCTACTGCGTTCATTCTACTCTCGTGCTTCTTCTGCCACACCCAACTTTCACTACCATACGTTAAAGTAGGGACCAACACAGCATTGTGTATTGCCATACGTGCCTTTTTCGACACATTTTGACTCTTCACAATAGAGTGTTGGGCACCATTTATTCTATTTCCTGCATTCACTCGTCATTCTATATCCTTATCACATCTCCCATCCATGCTAAATACGCAACCCAAATATATAAACTCATCTACTTGCTCGATCAACTCCCCTTCTATTCTTATTTCACAAATCATCTTACTTTCTTCTCTTTCAAAAACCATAACTTTCGTCTCACTTGCGTTCACTCATACCCCCTTTTAATGATCTGTTCATTAATGTAACAATCATTTGCAGCTCGGCCGCCGACGACGCAAGAATAACTTGATCATCGGCGTACAAAAGGCATTTGACGGTTAACTCACTCATTCTTAATCCGCATTCTTCAACTTTCAAATTTTGCAAACAACTGTCCATAAATAGGTTGAACAGCCACGGGGAAGCCACACAGCCCTATCTGAAACTTTTATGGATGCCAAACCAGTCCGAGTAGACCCCGTTGATCCTAACACAAGCACTAGAGTCCCTATAAAGCGACTCCAATGCCTGTATCAAGCCAGCGCTCAACCCAAATGAGTTCAGTGTTTGCCATAGCTCATCCTTATCAACTCTGTCATAGGCATTTTCCAAGTCCATGAACGCACAAAAAACCTTTTGGTTTTTGGCCAAAAACTTTTCCGCGATCATGCACATGGAAAAGACTTGATCTGTACATCCCATTCCCTTTCTAAGTCCCGCTTTTTTTATTTTTAGCAGTTTTAATATTGACTCCGTAGATATATTCACAAAAACAAAAGTATTAGGTATAAATAAAAAATAATATGCACTCTACAAACACCAAGAACAAACACAAACTGGTGATACCAATAACTCGACGCCATAAATACCGTAACTCATTCATGGATCTTATTTATTGAACTTTGCGCTCTTACAACAAATTCCCAGAAAATATACCAGGTTCTCACCAAGTTTAATTTATTTACTGTTAACTATTTCTGATTAAGGTGAGTCTTTGTTATATATTATAACAAAGACTCACCTTAATCAGACTGACGCACCTATGGAAATAAGGTGATGGTTTCCAAATTGTTTCATAAATGAGGTTAGTGAGTAATTGTACTTCCTATTATTATATGCACAATGTTACTTTATCGATGGCTGCAGGTGGCTCAGGGTCGTACTTTTTGGCATTTCTTGGAGAAGGCCTATGTTCAGCAATGGACTTGTGATAAGCTGTAGTGATGACGACTGAATTCATAGTTGATAATGAGGAATAATTTTCAATACACCAGGGAATGCGGTGATCACTACCATGCTGTTCTTTATGTTTTCGTATTTATTTTTAAAAGGTTCTATCGTATCTAACTACTCTCGCAGCTGTAACTGTAAGCTTAACCTCAGCTATATAGTAAACTAATTTATTGTAAATAAGTATTAAAGGTAAACATTTCTGTTAGCGTTTTTTTTTTGCTGATTATTCCCCGGTCAGAATCGTTTTCCAATCCAGATGTAAAAGCAAAAAATTACTCTCAATATACACTAATTTAGGAAAAAATATAGAAATCTAAGTATCTTTTTTGGTAATATTCAATTTCATTCTATTCGATAGTGAAAGAAATACATACCGTTTTCTCCACAAATACAAGAACGCTTACTTTAAACATTCTAGCATCGCAAACGTCAACAAATTTTTAAACAAGCTTCGCTTTCTGATCATTAAGATTGGAGAAAAGGAGAAGGCTTACCTTAATTACATCACGTAGACTGGATGGTATTAAGCTGAGAGGCAATTTGTCTTAGACTTTAGAACCGAGTACGAGACCTATTATAGGCAAAAACTTTAAACGTAACCGTTAATTAATGAGGTTGAATGCAATTTCAAGCTAATTTGCATTAGGTATTTCGCCCAATTTCGCCTTATGACTAAGAGGATAAGGATTAAAATTATGTTAGGAGAGATTATATTATACATAAATATAATTCCTCTAAAAATATCTACTAATAAATATCTAAACTCTTATTTTTGTTTACAGTATAATATAATATAGAACCAACCAAGCCCTTTCTGATCGAATGAAAATTCATAACTTCTCACGCTTACGCTTTTAAAATTATTAAATTTTAATAACGAATAATTGTGGAGAGATTTATAAACATAAAATTTTCGCCTCAATCCATAAATATTTTATTGATATCCGTATTTATTTTTTCTCAGATATTTCTGAATGACTGCAAAGAAATTTGAAGGCGACTATTGCCGTATTTTTCTTCGATGGTACGAGAGATAAACTAGTCTAAAGACCAAAATAAAGTAACTATCAGGCGCTTGTTTGTCACTCTGACTTTTGTGAAAAAATCATACCAGTCGTGTAGTAGTGTAGGCACTGCGTTACCGACGTAACGAATCGTATGGCTTCTCTTTTAGTACCTCACTACACATTTTCAAAAGCTCCGCTGTAATTACTAGGATAAGTTGGCAGAAAAAAATTAAAAATATTTTACTATTGGCGGCGTAAAAGAATTCATCTCTCAATGTTATTTCTTCGGTAAGTAGTTTCGCAACAGGTGAATACGGAAAAAGCCAAATAGATCTTATGGCTTCAGATGGATAACGGTATAACATATTATAGGTGGTAGAGCCATGCTGCAACTATATTATGGTTGTTGCAGGAATAAGTCGGCTCGACCGTATAACTCTCACAGAACACCGGCGTAAGATGATGGCTTAACGCTGCTGCGTTTCATGTGTTGAGTGTGGAGAACCGGAGACGCTTTTTACTGGAAATGAGGCATTCCATCTTAGACCTCAGGGTTCAACGCATCTACATTTTGATTCTTAATCGAGGATAGAGGTAGATGCCTATAGGCCACAACATCCACTTATCATCAGGTGGACTGTGTGCTCATTTGTCACCCTTATTCTTTAAAATAATATGTACATTTAAGAACAAAAGTCGTATCGCGGCGAAGTTTAACTTGATTGTTTAACTTATGAATATGCAAAGAGACAACTCGTAGAAACACTTGTATAAAGAAGAAACTTATTCGACTGTGGCAAGCGATTCTTAATTAAGAAGCAAACGTGCGTGGATTTAACAAGACGATCACCGTTTCTGAGATTGATATGTTGGTAAGCACTCGCCACGTATACTTTAGTAAGCCTGTCACTTATGTCTTTTACTTATTTTATAGAAACTCAAGGAAAGACAACTTTTAGACAACATAAGGTGCAAACATACTTTGAGAACGTATTACGAACTACCACATGACACGAATTGATTCGAACCAAATAGTGTTATTTTCTACGAGTGACCAACTATACTTTCCTACTAGCTTTCTGGCTTCGCCAGAATAGACCCAATATTAACGTGGCGTTATTTAGATTTGAGATAGCTAAAGACCAACTATTTTATAAAGGGGATGTATGAAATAGAGTTCTTGACATTGTTCGTAAAAGTTGTACAAAAATATATCGGCGATAAAATGAAAAATTGTAAGCATAACAAAGTGGTATTTATTTCTGTAATACTTAGGATAATCACAAAAACATTTTTAAATATATAAAAAAAAAACACAAAAAAAAACGAAAGCTAATGCTTATACTCGTACTATAGCAGAAGCGAAAAGTTTTTAAATATTTTTTGTGTTTTATCTATGGCAATAGTTAGTGGGTATGTCCTTTATCTAGAGTTAATGAAAGTTATTTTTTATTCTAGTGTCTACAGACTTGATATGAATCTTGAATATTGAAATATTGGGACGAATTTGAAATGAATGAAATGACGAATGAGAAAACATTGAAGTTCAGTCACAAACGGTGCCTAATCGAGACCAGAGCGATTCGGGTAGTATTTTAGCCCTTCCTTCGGCATGCAGGGCTCGTCCTCTGGAGTTACCGAATATTTCCCTAGCTAATCTTGTAACTTCAAAAACACAATTCTTCTTAACTGGAACTGTCTGTAGGTCTGGAAGAGCCAACAGCAACACACTCCAACCTGGGACGAGCCGAGAAGTGGAGGGCACGTCTGCTGCCGAACTGCAATCGGAAACAAACCAGGGAAAGTACAAGCAAAAGTTCGCTGGGCCTTGCGACTGACAGCATCTGAGATAAAACCTGAAGAGGAGCTACCTCTCTTAGAGAATCCCTGAGACGAGACTCCATTGCAAAAACCACCCCCGATTCCGAACGCGAAAAACTGTCTGAGGAGGAGTCCCCCAAATACCAGCCCAGGAAATCTGTGAAGCTGGAAAAGGGAGAGAAGAAGCTAAGTTTCAGTGCCGTAGATGGCTCCGCGCATGTCGAATTTCGCATTTCGAGTCCTATAAGCGTAGAGCAGATGCGGCTGGTCTACTGGGCACTAACACAGGCTATCTCTAAGACATCATTCGGTGACCAGCTGGGAATATCACAAAATTTTTCGGATTTCACTAACAAGCCAGGTTGGATTCTGTTAATGTGCCTTAATAAGGCAAGCAAGGACTGGATTATGGGTGAAGTCGGACAACTAAAACCCTGGCTGGAGGCAACGCTCTCGATAATACCCGAGGGCGAACTAGTTAAGCCTCAGCTAGGCATTACCTATCTGCCCCGCTGCGAAGCGACTCTCCAGAGTAGACGGCGGTGCTGTTAAGTGCACAAAATGAGGGGCTCTATATCGGGCTCTGGAAAATCCTCCACAGTAGAGACGAGGAGAATGAATTTCCAGTAACATTTTTTCTGGACGACCCATTATCGGAGGCACTCCGGGAGGCAGCCGGCAGAGACGTACTTGGCTATAAAAAGATAACTTTTAACATCAAGTCAGGCTCTAACGCAGTAATGGGAGCCTCAACCGCACTAGTGTCAATCCCCTCAGTGCCCACCTCTCGGATTGAGACTGGAACGTCATCAGCGAGAGTGACAGATCCAAGGCACTGATCTCGCCTCGGTGCGAGGGCCTTCCTAACGGTGATAGGACCTAAAGAGGAACAGGCCCACTTAGAACGCGTTGGGCAAACCACATTATGTGGTCACACAATGGATGACCAAACCCAAGACAAGAACATCTGGAGTAAGCCGGAGAATGTCTTTCGATCTGTTCCCACCTTAAAAAAATAAATTCAATAGTTTATCATCCCGTAGGTGTCGTAAGAGTTGACAGAGGGAAACAAATCAAGAGATGGGAAGCAGTGTCTTCTTAATAACATAACATAACATAAACACTCACGCCTGTCACCCAGAGGGGTAGGCAGAGACTACAGATTTGGCACGATCCTGACACACCTCTATTGCCTCCTTCACATCCATACACCTACGCATGTATCACATCCATACATGCTCGTCGGTTAAGGGTACTCCTAATTTGGCCCGTTTTCAATAAATCGCCAATTTGGTCGATATATTTTCGCCTAGGACGTCCCTTTCCGACTCTGCCATTCACTTCTGCAACATAAATTTTCTTTGCCACTCTTTGCTCATTCATTCTTTCCACATGACCAAACCACCGAAGCATTCCTTTCTTAATCCTGGTCATAACATCATCTTGCAAACCACACTCTTCTCTTATTACACAATTTCTTACCCTGTCATTCAGATTCAGCCCTAACATACTTCTTAACGACCGCATTTCTACTGCGTTTATTCTAACCCAACCCAACTTTCACTACCATACGTTAAAGTAGGGACCAACACAGCATTGTGAATTGCCATATGTGCCTTTTTCGACACATTTTGACTCTTCACAATAGAGTGCAAGGCCCCATTTACTCTATTTCCCGCATTCACTTGTCGTTCTATATCCTCATTATATCTCCCATCCCTGCTAAATACGCAGCCCAAATATACAAACTCATCTACTTGCTCGATCAACTCCCCTTCTGTTCTTATTTCACAAATCGTTTTACTTTCTTCTCTTTCAAAAACCATAACCTTTGTCTTACTTGCGTTCACTTTCATACCCCTTTCTTTAATGATCCGTTCATTAATGTAACCATCATTTACAACTCGGCCGCCGACGAACGCAGCACGAATAACTTGATCATCAGCGTACAAAAGGATTTGACGGTTAACTCACCCATTCTTAATCCGCATTCTTCAACTTTCAAATTTTGCAAACAACTGTCCATAAGTAGGTTGAACAGCCACGGGGAAGCCACACAGCCCTATCTGAAACTTTTATGGATGCCAAACCAGTCCGAGTAGACCCCGTTGATCCTAACACAAGCACCAGAGTCCCTATAAAGCGACTCCAATGCCTGTATCAAGCCAGCGCTCAACCCAAATGAGTTCAGTGTTTGCCATAGCAAATCCCTATCCACTCTGTCATAGGCCTTTTCCAAGTCCATGAACGCACAAAAAACCTTTTGGCTTTTGGCCAGAAACTTCTCCGCGATCATGGCCATGGAAAATACTTGATCTGTACATCCCATTCCTTTTCTAAATCCCGCTTGCATATCCCAAATTTTTCCATCAGTTTCTTTCATGACCCTTTTAATCAGTACCTTAGCATACAGTTTTCCCACAATGCTAAGAAGGCTGATGCCACGTTAGTTTTTACAGTCCTGCTGCGACCCTCTTCCGTTATATACTGGGATTATCACGGCTTTGCACCAGTCTACCGGTACCCGCTTCAATTCCCACTATAAATTAAACAAGGTGTGCAGCAGGCCTGCCACCACTTCCTCTCCAGCCCTTAGCATTTCGAGTGAAACTCTATCATATTAGGCAGCCTTATCTGCTTTCATGCTTTTCATTGCTTTCATTATTTCATCTATACTTATCTCGCCACCTCTTTCCTCTTCTTTCGGTGTTTCTACTTCACTTAGTACACACGTTGTCTCCTCACTCATAAACACGCTTTCAAAATATTCCTTCCATCTCTTTAAACTCAAAACTTCATCATTCAGAATATAGCCATTCTCGTCTCTTATAGCAATTATCATAGGCTGTTTTGAATGTCCCCTGGCAGTTCTTACAAGTTTCCAGAACATTTTAATATTTGCCTGGAAGTTATCCGATATTCTTCTATCATTCTTATCCGTTCTCCCTTGCTTTTTTCTCTTAATAACAACTAAAATTATGCTCTTGTCTTCTTAATAACAACTAAAATTAAAACTGCGGTTGTCAACCTGCCTGCTAAGTGTGGTAACTATGACAAAATCGCCCCATAAGGCAATATATGTGGAAAGCCATGTTCAGTAGTGGACTTTAAAAGTTGTAATGGATGGATGCATGAAAAACTGAATTTAGTAACAAACTTACGGTACATCCGATCTGCAAGGGCCATTGCAGCTCACCGACACTTAAGGCCAGCTTTAAGGGGGAATATAACCTCATATGGCTTAGCAAGATCCTCTGTTATGCCGTAAATATTGCAAGATTAATTTTGAAATAAATATATGGTAAAGTTTTTTTTATAGAAGAGGGGGCGAACGAGCATGTGGCTTACCTGATGTTAAGTGACTACCGCCGCCCATGATCAACCGCAACACCAGGGGAATTGCATGTGCGTTTCCGGCCTTATAGAAAGGAGTAAGCTCTTTTCTTGAAGGTCCCCAGGTCGTATCGGTCCGGAAAATTCGCCGGTGGTAAACTATTCCACAGAGAGGTTGTACGCGGAAGAAAACTCCTTTTGAAACGTACAGTGGTGGATCGCCAAGCATCCAGATGGTGTGGGTGGTATCGGGACGTTTACCGTGTATATGTTCACGAAATTTGGCGGCTGGGATTAATCCGAACAATTTGTCAGAGCACTCCCCATGGCACATGCGAAAGAAAATGAAAATAGATGCAACATTTCTTCGCAGCGCCAGTAAATTCAGCCGATTGGAAAGCACTCGGTCGTTGACGATTCGAGCCGCTCTGCACTAGATGCGGTCAAGTAAAAGGAGCTGTTACTGGGAAGCACCAGCCCAGGGACGGGAACAGTATTCTATGTGCGGCCGAACCTTCGCCTTGTAAAGTTGCAGGCGGTGTACCGGCATGAAATACTGTCCCGCTCAGCTGAGCACGCCAAGCTTTTTAGAGGCCAATTCAGCCTTCTCTTCCAAGTGACTACAATACTGCACGTCACTCGATATGTCGACGCCGAGGATTCCGATACTGGCTGAGGCAACAACGTGAGTGCCTTGAAACTGAAGAGATACGACAAAGGGGTTCTTTTTAGCGGTAAACGCGCAAACTTGTATCTTCTGGGGGTTAAACTGGACTAGATTTAGTCGCCCCCAATCCTAGACACTGTTCAGCAAAGATTCGACTTCCGAGACAAGTTTGTCCCGGTACTCGGAGACGTTTGCCCGAGAAATATTGGCACGGCCGGTGTAAAGAGCATCACCAGTGCTGTCATCTGCATAGCAATGAATGTTACGGGTTTACAACATATCATTGATATGGAGAAGAAACAGTGTTGGCGATTGCATGCAGCCTTGAAAACCAGCATTAATAGGCTTGTAATCAGAGCTTGCACCGTCTACAATGACCTTGATGCTCCAATCTGCAAGAAAGCTGGTGATCGCACAATTTCTCGGAAAGCCCATAGGAAGGGAGCTTCGAAAGAAGCTCTTTGTGCCAAACCCGATCGAAGGCCTTCGCAACGTCCAAACTAACGGCCAATGCCTTCCCCTTGGACTCTATTTCCTGCGCACATCTGTGAGTTAAGTAGACCAGAAGATCACCAGCTGACCGACCACGGCGAAAACCGTATTGGCGATCACTAATCAGCTGGTGATCCTCAAGGTACCTCATGAGCTGGCAGTTTACAATGGAGTCCATTGTTTTGGAGAACAAGGAGGTGATGGCGATAGGCCGGTAGTTGGACGGGTCTGAGCGTTCGCCTATTTTAGGGATCGGGTGAACTAAAGCCATCTTTCATGATTTTGGGACTACGCCTAGGGAGTAGGAGTACCGGAAAAGACGCGTTAAAACCGATGCAAACTCTGGAGCACACGTCGTCAGCATAATTGGGGGGATCCCGTCAGGCCCACTCGACTTGTGGATGTCCAGGTAGAGGAGTGCTTTGCGAACCGAGCGCTGTGTGAACTGCACTTCCGGCATGGAGCATTCACACCGCGTGATTGTCGACGGCGTACTCCCCTCGTCATCGAGAGTAGAGTTGGACGCAAAGAAAAAGCCTAGCAGATCGGCTTTTTCCTTTGCGGAATGGGCCAATGAGTCGTCCTCCCTGTGCAGAGATTGAAGAGATGGCTGACAGAAATTCCCCTGGATAGCCTTGGCGAGAGATCAGAATGCACGGGTTTCAGAAGGAAGGCGAACTAGTTTCTCGCTAATTCTGCCTATGTTCTCTGACTTTGCCTTGGCAACGACTTTTTTAAGGACCTAGAGGCGGAATTATACTTATTTTTTAGAGCGCAGGTGTTTACATCCCGGGACGTTAATGCGTCAACCCAGGCTTGGTAGCACTCCTGCTTATAGCATGATGCTATTTTACAGGAACGACCAAACCATGGCTGAGATTCGACTCCAATGGGCACCACAGAGGAAGGAATAAAAAGTTCCATACCCTGAAGTGCCACATCAGCAACAGAATCCGCAACAACGTTGGGATCGTCCAGCGAAAAGCACACCTGCCCCCAAGGATAGGATGCAAAGAAAGACCGCATCCCATCCCAATAGGCTGACCCATAGTGCCAACCAAGGCGGCAGCCTGCAGAATGCAACTGCGATTTCAGCGTGAGTGGCACCACACTCCGGACAAGACAATGGTCCGAGGAGCCTAAAAGGGTGTCGACAGAAATATGATATCCGTCCGGGTGATAGGTCACTAGAAGGTCTAACAGGGAAGGTGCATGATCCTCCAAATCTGGAATCAACGTAAGCGAAGTAACCAGTTGTGTCAGACCATATGCCAAGGTAAAATCATGAACATATCTCCCCGCATGATCGGTTAAACGTGAACCAAGCCTTTCCACGTGATGAGCGTTAAAGTCGCCGAGGATCACGATCTCTGCGGAGGGGATCTGCTGTAGCAACGAATCTGTAGCCATTTGAACGTAATCGAAGATTCGGTCTGTTTCGGCATTACCGCTATGGGACCTATAGAGGCACCCGTAGACGCGCGGATGGTCGTCGCTGTCTACGCGTAGCCAAAGGATGGACAGGTCTGAACCTTCAAGACTGCCGAGGCGTCGAGAACAGATGTCCTCTCTGACGTAAACGCAAATTCCTGCCCGAGGCACAAAGGAGTGTTCCAGTTTGTACGGATAGGACGGATACGATACATCAGCCGGAGACTACACCTGCGTCTCGGTCAGAAAGAGCAGAGCCGGCCTCGGCCGTCTCGAGATGGTAGTGGACGGCGTTTAGGTTAGAGTGAATTCATATTGCAGAAATTCACGGATAACCTGGCAGGGGTCGCCTTGGTCTTGTTGCTCCGTTTGCCCCGAGCAGTTGTAGTCTTGAGCGGAATTTTGCCCCCCCCCCCCCCCCCAGAATACGCGGGGCAGCCTGAAAACCCACGCTCATGTGTGGAGAAACATGGTCGTGGATGCTCAGCGAGGGATTCTCCAGGGGTGCTGGTACCCTCGTGGGGTAGTCTATTATCATTTAATTCCACTACCATGTTGATGGGGGGCGGGGGGCTTTGGACCTACGGCCACCTGCACTCACCAGACGAAACGCGGAAGCAGAGCTTCCACTTCACGCCGGTATTCTGTGAGGTCGTGGTACCACCCCGGTTTGAGCCGGCCCATACGTGCAACAGCGAAGCTTCCACTCATGCCTCTACCAATAAAAAATTGAGGATTAATGTTTAGTACTATGTTAGACGAAAACATGATTCCGTTAAATTTTCTCGATAGAATAAAAATCCAAATTTACCTCCAAACTGAACAATAAACCGCTGTTATTCATAAAATACTTTAAATAAGATCATGAAACTTTGCATACTAACTGAACTAACTATAAAGCGGGGCTTATTTTTTTATTATTATTATTTTCACTATAAAAAGGCCCTTCTTAGGCATATTTAACTCTTAATCACTAATAAAAATACAGTATATTTCTCAAATCAACTTGAAGTGTAATTATTTTTCAATTTGCATTTTGACAACGAAATCTTAAAAGAACTTTTGAAGTTAGTTATTGAGACAAATAAGCAAGCATTTAATTTAAATTTATTATACTACTCACAAAGCGTAAAAATTCAGAATACCTATTACTAATTCAGAATAACTATTAATTATTGACATCAATTCGAACAAATATTTTTATATTCGTGTAATTCCTTAAAGAACGTCTGCTTTTTTACTATAGAATTTAATATAATAAAGAATAATGATGAATTATGTACATCTAATAAAATTATTTCTTATACTTTGCTTTGCGTTTAATTTTAACTTGTTTTATGTTTGTATTTTTGAAAAGTTTGGATTTAAAACGAATTAAAATTAACCGCGTTAAATCCATTAGCTTTATTGAAGTCTAAAAAAGTTAATAATCTTAAGCGTTTTAAAACATTTAATGCATGATTCCTTTTTTACAATTTTAATTTGTATGATCTTATTTTAAGTTAGTTTTGATTTTGTTAGGTTAGTTTTTGTTAGGTTACGTTACGTTAGATAAGGTTATGCAATGATTCCATCAATTCTGCCTAAGCCAAACTAGTTAAGCCAAAAATATTTAGGCCAAAGTCCATTGTCCTGGGCTAAACTAGTATATTCTGATACGCGTCGGATAATTAGGTTTCGCCTAGGACAAACTAGTTTGACCCGAAATATAGTTTGGCCGCTAATATATACTCACCGTAAGACGCATATCATTTTTTACGCTTCACACACGCATAGCCTTTCTTTCAGAGCCTTTATAATAACAAATTTTGGAGTTATTGTATGAACTAACGTTGAGGCAGGTAGTGCATGGTGCATCAATATTTGTTTCCTACACACGAACATTTCACGCACACTGGACTAATTTGATTTTGTTTGTTTGTTGTCTCACCCTAACCACTCAATCACAAATATAATGTCTTCTATGTCTATACTAAAACTTTTTATATTATTATTATTATTTTACTTAGGACTCTAGTGTAGTTTACAAAATTGAAGTTCAAATAAAACGAACTTCACTGAAATCGGCTTTAATTTTTTTTAATGATTCGATGGTGTAGGTGTGCTGCGCACACACATACACGCATGTATACTTTGCAATATTGTATCTATATACTTAGAGAATAAGATTTTTCAGTTAGTCACTAGTTGTCCTCCAACTGTATTGCACGTTCCTCTATAATAAATATTAGCGAAAGATTTCATCTTTTATTATGGTCACCAATAGGCACCCCTATGGAGTCAGCTCATAAACTTGTGACCCCGACGTGATGTTAATTCAGTAGTGGGCAATATTCGCGTGGTTGTGATCGGACGGACAATTAATATAGTAACACGAGTGCGCCGTTTCCGCCAATGCCACAGAACGTGCTGCCTGTTAAAGTGCCACCCGTTCAAGACCTCCAGCCACCCGCACCACCGCCCATTATGGCGCCAGGTGTAGATGCAGTGTCTCTACAGTCCCGGCTCTCAGACTTTTGGACGGACCAACCGTGCGTAAGGTTCGTACGCACAGAAGCCATTCTCTCACCTCAGAGGATGAGTGATGAGGCGAAGTTTGACTTGGTCGTGTCCAAGCTAAATAAGGAGGTCATCGCGCAAGTGACGGACATATTACTCAACCCGCCTCCTACCTACAAGTACGACGCACTTAAAGCTCGGCTGCTCCACATCTATGAGGAGTCAATGTCGAGGCAGATCGAGAAATTTATGAGCGAGCTAGAGCTGGGCGAGCAGAAACCATCTCAGCTGCTTCGTCAGATGCGTGAGCTCGCTACTGACAAGGTTTCTGATGAAACCCTTCGCGTGCTGTGGCAGAGTCGTCTTCCGACACAAGTGCGAGCCGTCCTCACTGTGTCCTAACTCTAAGGACCTGGAAAACCTAGCAGCAGTCGCAGATAACGTCATTGAGGCTGTGCGGCCTTCCTATGCTACCACCGCTATCTATGCCGTGCCAGCGCCAACAACAGCAGTGGCTAAAATAAAGGCTACCGTGGACCAGATCGATCAGCAGAGGTCGCGGTCTCGCGCCCCTGATTGCAACCGGCGTCGTTCGCAGTTCAGGCGCCGTAGCGGTTCCCGCCTGACCCGGAAGGAGAACTACTTATGCTTCTACCATTACCGGTTCCGAGAAAAGGCCAACAGGTGTACGAAGCCTTGCGCGTGGAAACCAACACAGCCGGAAAACTGAGCGGCAGGGTACAGTCTGAGGATCTTCAGGTCTGTACAATTTTTCCATTCAACCGTTTGTGTGTGTCAGACAGTAACTCTGAGCTTAGATTTTTTGTCGACACCGGTGGCAATGTGTCTGTTTTACCAGCCGTGAGAAAAGATTGTGTAAATCAGTGTAGTGAATATAAATTATACGCAGCTAACGGTAGTGAAATCTCAACTTACGGTACCAAGACACTAGTGTTAAACTTAAACTTACGTCGACCTTATCGTTGGGAATTCGTTGTAGCAGATGTCAAACAACCAATTTTGGGCGCCGATTTTTTAGCGTACCACAAATTATTAGTTGATTAAACGCGCGTATATTAATAGATAAAACTACAGAATTGAATGTTTCGGCATCTATTGTTAATGTATCTCAACCTAGTATTAAAACTATTGATTTAAATCATCCGTATCAGGATTTACTGTTAAAGTACCCGGACATCATTAAACCAGCGTCATTCCGAGAAACTGCGAAACACGATGTCGTCCACTATATCAACCTCTGGCCCGCCCTTGCATGCGAAAGCGCGCCCGTTGCCACCTGACAGGTATAAAAAAGTTAAAGAAGAATTTCGCATTATGCAGGAACTGGGCATCTGTCGTCCTTCAAAGAGCCCGTGGGCTAGTCCACTCCATGTAGTTCCTAAAAAGAATGGAGATTTAAGACCTTGTGGGGACCATCGCCAGCTGAATGCGATAACAAAGCCCGACAGATACCCGATTCCTCGCTTGAATGATTTTAATTTTATTCTTCCGGATAAAAGATATTTTCAAAATTAGACATCAATAGAAGTTATGATTTTATACCTGTCGCACCAGGTGACGTGGAGAAAACCGCTATCATAACACCATTCGGACTTTTCGAGTTTCCTCGAATGACCTTCGGTTTGCGTGGAGCAGCACAAACCTTCCAGCGCTTTATGAACTCCATTTTACAAGGTCTTGACTTTGTCTTTTGTTATTTAGACGACTTACTTATAGCTAGTGACAACGAAGTTCAACACAGGCAACATTTAGAAATTATTTTTAAAAGGCTTAATAAATATGGAATTTCAATTAATTTGGCAAAATATCGTTTCGGACAAACTAAACTAGAAATTTTGGGACACAAAATTAGTACCGACGGCGTCAGGCCGTTGCAAGATAAGGTTCAGGCAATTGTGGAATTTCCAAAGCCGAAAACTGTTGCAGAGAACAGAAATAATAGAATTAAATAAATATCTTAAAAGCTCAAAGAAAAATGATAAGACTCCCATCGTCTGGACGGATAGTGCGAACGAAGCATTTACGCAATGTAAAGCAGGTCTCACACAGGCCGCTACATTGACGTACCCTAGAGTAGGTTCCGCACTTGCTATAATGACTGACGCATCTAACACATGCGTGGGAGCAGTCTTGCAACAAAAAGAAGTAGATAACTGGAAACCATTGGGCTATTTCTCAAAAAAAATTGACCACCACCCAACAGCGATATAGCACCTACGATCGCGAGTTGCTCGCTTTATACTTAGCTATAAAACATTTTCGGAAATTATTTGAACGTCAAGAAATAACCGTATATACGGACCATAAACCTTTAACTTTTGCATTTCAAAAGGTAGGACGCGATGAAAGCGAAACGCCTCGGAGAACGAGACATTTAGCTTTCATAAGTGAGTTCACTACAAATATAAAACATATAACCGGTACGAATAACATCGTAGCTGACACCTTATCGCGCATCGAAGCCGTGACTATGCCAACTGCGTTGAATTTCGATGACATTGCAAATGAACAGCGTAGCGATAGTTATATCACGAATGTTGTCTGGTTTAAATACCGATAATATTTTGTTAAAGGAACTAGTTATGCCTATGTTAAATAAGTCTATTTTTTGTGAGATGTCTACTGATACAGCTCGTCCGTAACTACCGGAAAAGTTTCGACGCCTAGTTTTTGATAGTTTACATAATTTGAGCCATTCTGGAATTCGTTTTACGCGAAAGATGTTAGCCAAAAAGTATTTCTGGCCTAGTATGAATCGTGATGTTTCTTTGTGGGCAAAAACGTGCATACAATGTCAGCGTTCTAAAGTTAACAGACATACGGTATCGAATCTGACTAAGTTTCCGAAAGTAGATCGTTTTGAGCATGTGCACATCGATATCGTTGGCCCTCTTGAGATCTCACCAGATGGTTATAGATACTTACTCACGATAATTGATAGGAGGACCAAGTGGCCTGAAGCTTTTACGTTACGCGACATTACGGCAGAAACTGTTGCCAAACATTTATATGAAGGTTGGATTTGTCTTTAGGGTTTCCCGATAAAGTTAACTAGCGACCAAGGTCACCAGTTTGAGAGTAGTCTTTTTAACCAGCTGTTAAAAATGTTGGGGGTTAATAGAATTCGATCTACTCCTTATCATCCACAAAGCAGTGGCGCAGTTGAACGATGGCATCGTTCTTTAAAAACAGCAGTTTCAGCTCGCCTGTCACATGGGTTCTGGGTGGAAGAGCTACCCACGGTATTACTTGGGCTTCGCGCGGCCGCCCGCAGCGACTCAGGGGTTAGCGCCGCCGAGTTAACGTTCGGACGAAACTTACGTCTAACGGGAGACTTTTATGACAGCTCTTCGAACAACCGTAACGTCAATGATTATTATTTAGTGGATAAGATTAGAGATACTATTCGTAGTTATAAGCCTACATCCGACGATTCACGTAACTGTCAAAGTTTTTTTTATGCACAAGGACTTACCTAACTGAGAATATGTCTTTATTAGTGACGATTCAATACGTAAACCTTTGAAACCACCCTACGACGGTCCATACCGCGTGATAAAAAAGGGGCTCAAACGTTTACCTAATTCAATTACCCGATAGACAGGTACATATTTCTATAGACAGATTAAAGCCTGCATATGTATTAAAGGAATGTGATGGTAACGAAGCAACGCCACGCCATAGTAACGCTGACAACAACAGCGGATGTGGTACCTGCGCATGTACGGTTCGCGTTACCACCGCCCACACCGGTGACGTCGTCGTTACCCGGCCCGAGCAACCCGATAACCGTGAAAACAACGCGAAGTGGTCGCATTGTTAAGTTACCTTCACGATTTATAAGCTAGTGTTTATATAAATATATATATATATATATATATATATATATATATATATATATATATATATATATATATATATATATATATATATATATATATATATATATATAATACAATTCCATGTCAAATGATAATAAGGTTTAGTTACTATGGATGTCAAAGTATTATTTGCATTGTTAGGTGCATAATATTTTCATTCAGGATATTCAAGTTACATTATTTAAGTTGAATGTAATTGTAGGGGTATTGTGTTCAGTATAAAGCGTATACTGCAGTTTCGCTAAGGTTCTAGGTAGTTAGTTTAGTTATAATGTATTTAATTTTATTTCATTCGAAATACTTTCTTTGTGAAAGCATAGTGCTAAAAGTTTTACGATTTTTACTATAGGTAATTTTCAAGAAAAACCAGTTATTGTTTCTCAGGCACAAAATACTGTAGAGAATAAAGTGGATAATTTTCAAATATGGTTATATGTGATAGCCAGTTTTATGGGCGCTATAATCCTGTACACTATATGGGCAAAGTTTGATAAGAAGTTCAAAAGCTGGCTTTGCCGTCAACTGTTAATGGCAGGCGTTCCAATATCGGGCCAAAATATGGGTCAGATGATAGGTGATTCTAGCACCAGTCTGCAGCACGCGCCCGCGCCCGCCGCGGCAGCCGCCCCTTTCGCGGGGGTCTCCGTGCAGCCCTGCGCACCAGCGCATTATCAAGTTTTTGTTGTTAGTTTTAAGTTTTTGTTTATATTCTTTGTTTAGTTTTAAGTTTTTATTATTATTTTTTTATAAAGTGGGAAGTATTGTAGGTGTGCTGCGCACACACATACACGAATGTATACTTTGCAATATTGTATCTATATACTTAGAGAATAAGATTTTTCAGTTAGTCACTAGTTACCCTCCAACTGTATTGCACGTTCCTCTATAATAAATATTAGCTAAAGATTTCATCTTTTATTATGGTCACCAATAGGCACCCCCATGGAGTCAGTTCATAAAATGGGAATAAACTTGCGAGTGCAGCTAGTTATTTATAAAACGATAACACGCCTCGATAATTCTGCTGTTTATTTCACACACGAGAACGCAATCTATATGTGTCCTATAAAATCGGGGTCATTGAGCCTTGATTGTGGCTATTAAATAAGATGCAATTTATAGAAATTCATTTTATTTTTATTTAACACTAACGGATACATTGAAAAATGAAAAGGATGTTGGAAATAGCTTAGTGATACGGAAGTTTGCGGACCATAATATATAGAGTGAAAGAAGCAAAAGGGGTATGTCAAAATCGCGCAAAGTGGAAAACCGTAGCCTCCGCCTACTTCTATGGGTAACAAGCGTAACAGATTATGTATTATTTTGGATTATGAATTAGGTTATTTGAATATTAAAAAAACATACTTATGGCACAATGGCGATAATCCGCTTGTGAACTTATATGTTTTTTTTAAACAAGCACCCATACACACAATAGAAACAGAAACAGAAACAGAAACTTTTTTATTCAATGTAGATTATAAACAATACTTATTGAAAGTCACTTTTTCATTTACCACTGGTTCGCAAAAAAACCCTCTGTCCTGGTAAGAACCAGCAAGAAACCCAGCGGGACTATTTTTTTCAATAATAGCTAACAATAATGTTTACAATAAACAACACAAGACAACCCTCCCAGGGTTTATTATCATCCATAAATTCCTTAACATTATAATAACCCTTTTTATACAAACTTAGTTTTTGAACTTCGTGTATGACAAATTTTGTATATTTTCTGGGATTTTGTTGTAAAAGCGTATACATCGCCCCGAGAATGAATTACTGACTCGGTGGAGTCGTGTACTGGTATTCGAGTAGTGGTACTGTAACTGGACTACTAGTTTTTGTCTGTTCCTAGTATTTACAGAATGAATATCACTTATTTTCGCAAAACTACTTTTATTTTTGTGTACGTACATTACAATTTCATAAATGTATTGAGAGGCCATAGTTAATATAAACTTAAATTTCCTTAAAAACAATATTTAATAGAATATGAGTGACAAAGGGGCACACAGTCCACCTGATAGTAAGTAGTTATTGTGGCACAGAGTAATGAGTAAGGACCAGAGGGGAAGCTTCCTAATAATGTCGAAAATGTATGCCTATTCTGATAGGGTTGTCACATGATGCATGTGAAAAAATGAAGGAAAATATAAAAATATTTTAATAGTATAAAGCAACATGTATATTAACTATAACTTATATATTATTGCAACAAAATATCTAAAAATAGGTAATAGTCTTATTTTCTCTAGAATTATTCGTGCATACTGTACAACTATTAGACATTTCTGCTTATATAGAACACTTTTTATTTACCTATATAAATTTATAATAACTAATTATTTTAATATAATAATTTCTTAAATTTACTCAAACACTACACATTGAATAAAATTAAATTTACGGATTTTATCGCGTTTGATTATTTACTTTTACTTATTTTTCCCGATGTTTCGGGTGCTTTACAGCACCCATAGTTACGGAGGGATAGTCCCCCTCGTGACCGTTAATTATTTTAATTAATATAAATATAACTATTTACTAATAGCAAAAAACTTAATAAATTAATTTATGTATAAGATTTCGAAATATTTGTTGTCTATTTATTTAAATGCGCGTGACTAACAGTCCTTTCATGGATACTCTGACTGCGCCGGCAAAAACCGGTTTGTACCCCAACGGAGTGTCGGTGAACTTGTCGGTGAGAGCTCACGCACACATCACTGCGCTATGTATGGGTGTATTCGCAGCGAGCCGTTTGTATGTAGCTTCCTTTTTGGTTTTGTTGGTTTGGTTTCGGTTACTTTACTCATGTGACTGTGGTCTTTAGATACCTACATCTATCCTTAATTAAAACTCAAAACGCCGGTGTGCTTTCACCCCTAAGGACTTAGACAGATTGCTTTGTATCCAGTTAATAGGATCTCTGATTCTCTACACTTACCATACACAGCAACACTAAGCTGCTATTTTACGCTGGTATTCTGTGAAAGCCTTAGCCTTGTCAAGCGTGCTCCTTACCCGATTAAGCCGACCTAATCGTGCTACAACAACGATATAGTTGCAAAATTTCTCTACCACTTGTAAAAGCACATAAATTGAATGTCACATCCGGACCTGATTATTTTCTAAGCTTTAGATACAAATCTTTCGTGCAGTATTTGAACCCGCGACTCAACTATGCTGAGCTGCAGATATCTTATGCAAGCTGATAAGGTTTTATGAATTCATTATATAATTACCATCATATTATACTACAGTATCTTTTTTTTTTTAATTTAATAGTTATCTACCCTCACACTTGGGTACGTAACTTCAAACTTTTGACAGGATCATGTTGACAAATTATTTAAAAAATTAAAATAAACCTAAATACAAAATAAGCTGCACCAAAAGATTCACAAGTGTAAGCAAGTTTTTGGTAAGCATAAGTTATGGTAAGCATATGATTTCGATGTGAACTCACTTTTATTTTTTTGGAAAGTTTTAGTTTGTACAAATCGCTATAGAAGTAATGACTTTTAGCAAGATACGTAAAATGTAAGAAGAAGTGAACGCAAATATGTTTTATTTGCTTTTTTATTTATAAAACTGAAGTAACAAGTAAACACGCAATTTACCTGATGGCATGGACACCCGACGCCAATTTCAAACAAAGAAAGCCATAGATGCGTTGTCACTTCTGTGGATAAGGATGAAATGTCCCACAGCCTGTAACTATATGGACTCACTACACCCCTGACACTGGAACACAGCAGTGCAAGCAACGCCTCATGGCCGCAGATATTAAGATGGTGGTACCTATCCAGATCCTAGACAAAAAAGAAAAGAATTCTTTACTTACACCTAATAAATCATCATCAACATCATCATTACCGCCCTTCACAGGGTCGTGCTTTTTGGCTGAACAAAGTCCTGCCACAAAGCACAGCCCTGAGCCAACTGTATCCATCGACTTCGCCGGCATGACTTATTAGTTCGTCACTATATCTAGTGGGGGGCCGTCCCACACATCACCTACGGGTACGAGACTGCTACTCGAGAACTTTGATTCCCTATCGGTTGTCCGTTCTTCGAGCTAACTAGACATGTAGTAAATCGTTCACTGGAAAGTCGCCTCAGAGATATTATTTTCTAAACGCTCTTGCAGCTTTTTACCGTGTTTTTCGTTACTCAATTTACATTTCCTGGATTTCTCGGTGTAAATGAGGACACTCACAAGTTAACATAATAGTCAAAGGCTTAGATCTTTTCAGTCGCCGCAGCTCGAGGGGAAAACTTATGAAAAGAAGCCCTTGAGCTTAATAGACATAAAGATTTACTTTAGATTTAAGATTTATTTTAAAATAATTTTGCTTACGTACTGGCAGGTAATTAATTTATGTGATTTTAATTATTCCTTACTTTTTTATAGCTTCATTATATCTTCATTATCATCATCATCACTAAAGGCCTTTACAAGCCCACTGCTGAAAATAGGCCTCAAAAGCAATGCTACAAAGCACGGTACTCATTCATCCATGGCTCAGGACCCACCTGCATTCATCGGTTTCCTCCATACTTACCAGGTCGTCAATCCATCTAATAGTGGGTCACCTTAAGATTCGCTTACCTATACGACGTTGGCATTCAAGAACCTTCCTTTCCCATCAGTTGTTGGTTCTTCGAGCTAATAGCTGGCCCATCGCCACTTCAGCTTACTAATCCGCAAGGCTATGTCGGTTACTCTGCTTCTGCTAACAATATCTCCCTTAGAACTTACTTAAGTAAAAATAAAAAAAATATTTTGATATTCTTTCGCCTCTCAGTCCGGTAAAGTCCACTTTTTATTTTGTTTACTTTTGTTGTATTCAGAATTCAAAGTGTTGTAAAATAATTGTATTACGATATATATTTCATTAAATATACAAAATCCTTTCGTTTATTTTGGACATTCTAAATTTATACTTCTAAAACCAAATTATGATTAAATTAATTACTTTTTATATTTACCCGAATACTACACATTGAATGAAATTATTTTTACGGATTTCATAGTGTTTATTTTCACATATTTATACTCCGTAGCGTAGTGACTTAAAGAAACAAGTACTTGTGTGGCCTACGAACATTTGTTCCGGATCTGGTGCCGGTGTGTGTCGGATGTGTGTCCTTGTGAAATTTATGTAGTTAAACCACGATACAGGAGATAACCTTGGAGGTAACTTTCTTTAAAAAAGAAAAGAAAAAAGTGTCATGAAAATAACCCCTCCCCCTCCTCTCAGTTCAATAAAAGGCAATTATTTCGATAATACAGAGATAAATTATTAAATGTATAGAGATATACTCATAGATAAGACTTCCACTTGGTAAACGGATGTTGTAGCACCATGAAAACGCCCTTGTAGATTATTCATAGGCACCTCACCAATAAATAAGTCGTCAACGAATATCGCAAGTTTCTAGTTTTCAGATTTTTCCTTTGTATATGCCGCATTAGAATTCCTTACTTTGATCGTCAAATGAAAGATTCCCGCAAAGAAGTCGTTATTCTAGGTTACGAACCGTATCATCGAAATCGCTTGATCCGTACGTTAACGGCACTTAAATTTAATGGAGAAGACTTAACGCCCGACGAGAATAATAGGTTTATGAACATTATATATCACATTTAATTTATATTAAATTTTATTTAATATATCATGAAGACGTTCTGATTTTATACGGGCATTATAATTGGCATGACTTGATATAGATGTACAAATGTTTTTTTCTGTTTCTGACTATTTAATGTGGCTGTAAACCAAAAACATTGTAACCACTATTTTTATTACCGAAATAAATTTAAGGGCATATTAATTATACTAATATTATATGCATACAAACATAAGCTCTCACGCGCCTTACCCAAAGGGGTAAGCAGATGCTGTGGATTTCAATTTGGCACAATCCCGACACACCTTGCTCCTTTATTTCTAATCCATATACTTTTAAGGATACAATTTGACGACTTCGTGGCGCAGTGGCTTAGCAATGAGTGGCTGCGCTGGTGGGTCGCGGGTTCGAATCCCGCACGGAACAAGTATTTGTATGGCCTACAAATAGTTGTTCCGGGTCTGGATGTTTGTCCTTGTGCAATTTAGGTTTGTAAACTGCCCCTACGATACAAGAGAAAATCTTAGTGTAAGGGTAACGTTTAAAAAAAACAAAAAAATAAGAAAAATAAGATCCTTTTGGTCGATATAAAGCTTCCATCTATGTTTACAGTAGATTCGTGAAGGCTGTATTGCAATGGAACGGAATGAAATCTTTGAATACTTGATAGTATTTCTAAAAATTTTTATCCGTCTATCTATCATTTCTGCCGAACATAGGCCTCCCCATAGATTGCCTCATAAGGCAATTTATTTTCCACAGTTACCACGCTAGGCTATGCTACGCTACTTCATCTGCCACACCCAACTTTCTCTACCATACATTAAAGTAGGAATTTACACAGCATTATGAATTACCATACCTGCCTTTTTTGACACGTTCTCGTTCTTCATAATAGAATGTAGAGCCCCATTCACTCTATTTCCTGCATTCACTCGTCGTTCTATATCCTTATTATATCTACCGTCCCTGCTAAATATACATCCCAAATATACGAACTAAACCACTTGCTCAACCAACTTTGGTAACTAAAAAATTTATCAAAATATGAATAAATTGGCATAAATGTCAGTCGGTTATTTAGTTTCAGCCGCATCCGACATTGCTATAAATCCGTTGTGTTCGCGTGGAGAAGGCGTTAAGCCACTTTATGATCATTGACAACGCAATGGCTCAAAATGGCGGCAGAACGTGAACTAACCGGCATTAGAAGAAATAACGAGGATATGGTCTACGTATATTATTTATGTTCACACATCATCTCTTTGTAGTTCCTTTATTAAAGTTTCATAATATATATTTATAAATATGGTAACATCATATTGTGATAATTACCCCTGGTAATGAGATGATCGTTACCAAGCTATTTCTGTATTTGTTTTGTGTTTTAAATTATTGTTTAACATACTAAATGATAGTAAACTGTTGATTTTTTTTTCAAAAAAAATTCCCACTGGGTTACTTGCGGGTTTTGCTGGTTATTTTTTTTTTATTAAAGTTCCGCTGGTTTTCTTGCTGATTCTTCCCAGGAAATAGGTTTTTGTCGAACCAGCAGTAAATTAAAACAGTGATTTTCAATAAGTATTATTAATAATTCATATTGAATAAAAAGCTGAATAAAAAGCTTTTTATTTCTGTTTCCTGCAAGGACAGAGGTGTTTTAAAAACCAATGTTTGATAAAGACTTTTTCGTTCCATATAAAATTAAATTTTTTGTTTAAAATAAATTATTTATAATTTGTGTATATACAACAAAAACGTTTTTGTTTCTCTTTCTATAATATTTAACAACCCAATATAGTAACGCGAAAATCAGATTCGATTCCTGATTGCAACAATAAAATTGTTAACTTCACATTTAAGCGCTAATTCACCACGGTGAAGGAAAGCATTGTGAGGAAAATTGCTGTCTAAGAAATTATAAAATGATTCTAAGACATGTGAAGTGCACTGAACATACACTACACTCATGAACGCAATAGGACAGATTTTTTTTTTGCCAATACTGAGCCTTCATTTTTTAAATTTATTTATTTAAAATTTTATTTAAAATTTTATTGTTTTATTTCTACCAACAATATACAATAAAGGGAGCAACAATATATACAACGGTAGTTATTAAAAATAATATACTCGTATTTATATACGAGTATATTATTTTTAATTGTTACCCACGGTGTATGGATGATGGTGAGATTCACCATTTAAATATCATCTAACGCTTATGCGTATAGAAGTCTGCTAGCATCTATACAAACCGTTTTGCGGTCTAATGGTGTTTTATAGTAACTATGCATTCTTGGTTATATATTTTATGTAGTTTAAAAAAAGGTAAAACAAGCCACTCACACAAAAAAAAAAAAAAATTATTCTAGTTAAAGTAACAAAAATATAATAAGAAAGAAGACTGCTGCACTAAGTAGCAAAAAGATACAACAGTTGAATATTGGTTACAACTGTAGATACTTTATTTTCCTATTTAATACTTAGTGTTTAGCATGCACATTATTAGGAAAGGTAATAAAATTTTTGTAGGCGTATTTTATTTAATTGTTGTATATAGTTTATTTGTTCGGGCAACATTGGACAAACACTTCAATACTATAAGGGATTTAGTCCTGTGTATGAAAATGGCAATGAATGGGACAAATATAGGATATAACTTTAACTTTTTTAGGTAAGTAATAGATCAGGGGCTACTTTGCGGATATCAATAATATTAAAAAATATTATTAAACAGATCTTAGCAAATAAATTATTTTTTTATATAACACGGATCTTAGCTAATTATTTTTTAACATATTTAATTTAAATTTTTTTAATGCAGTAATCACAGTTAGTATACATTACAACCCGGAGCAAACCGAGCTCGATCCACTGGTACTGGTGAAATTTTAAATGCTAATCTACCACTTGCTCGGCGGTGAAGAAAAAAATTCTAAGAAAGCTTGTTTGTATTAGGTATAAAATATTTAGAGAATATGTGACCTCCGCCAACATGCACTGTAGCAGCGCTACGGACTCGTTTGTTCCAACAACTCTCTTATAAATGAGGCTTGTGTCCAGTCCAAAATCGAATCAGCTCAACAACATCTATTGCCGCAAACCGCATCAAAATCAGTTCATTCGCTCAAGAGAAATCGTTGTCGAAATCTTTCTACTTCAGAAAAACGTCTTAATAAGCAGACTTTCTCACTTAATTTCTGAAGCATTTTGCATTTTAAATTAGCGAAAAAATGTAGGGATGGCCTGTAAGGTCAACTGCATTTTTTTACTGGCGTGTTGATCTAGTGACCATAAACGCGACCTCAAATTCACAGTCTCGGGTTCTAATTCTGGGTCGAGCCAAACTACTTATTGGATTTTGAGAGATTTCTAGACAAAATAATTATTCATCCAGATCTCTCCGATCCTGTCTGATTGCCCTCCTATTGGAATATTAGAGCAAGAGACTTAATAGAATTTTTAAAATAATTTTGTAAACATGCACTTTTGTGTTTCGGTTTTATTAAAAATAATTACTCGTACTATTTTTCAAGGAGAGAGAAATTTTGTTATGGTAATATAAATTATCAATGACCTAGTAGTAGCAGCAAGGGAATCCACTACCCTATATCATAACGTAAGTGTCGTAAGAGCTGATAGAGGGAAAACTCGATATAAAAGAAACTGTGGTCGCCAAACCGCCTGTTAACCATGGCACCTATGCCAAATGTCTCTCCTATGAGATAATCTGTGAGGGATGCCTATTTTTAGCGGACATTTAATAGACTTGTTTATAGTAGTGTGTATATAAATTTGTGTAATTTGAGTATAAATAGTTTAACCGTAGAGTTTAGAGTTTTTTCTTTACAATTAAAACTTTCAGTTGATTGCCATAAATTGATGCAAGTCGTATCAAAGTTGTTATATTCCTAATCAATCACATATTCATCATGATTGTCATAATAATATTTTCCAGACCAAATTTCGATCGTGGTGGCTGGTCTTAACGGAGACTAGCGTGTGTGCGCAAGCACAGATGCACTATGTATTCCTTTACTCTCATAGTCTGATGGAACGATGACCCAACACGACCGACGAGATATCAGGCACAGAATCAACTGCTTCACAAGCTCTCCGAGGCACGGGAGTGAAATATCATTCATTTTCTGACTCCGGACTGCTACTGAGAACTTCATTACAGATAAGCACATAGCTGTATTTGACCCGAACCGGGATTCGAACCTGAGACCTAATGATCGGTAATCGCACCACTAAACCAACGAGGTAGTCAAGTTGTGATCGTCTTATGATATTATTTATTAATCAATTATTCAGTGACTCTGTGGCGCAACGCTAGCGCGGCTGACTCCACATCAAAAAGCTGCGTGTTAAAATCAAGTCGGGGCCAAATAAAGTAAAATTTGACAAATTTAAATTGTTTTTATTAATTTAATATACAAACAAATACATACGAAGTCGAATTATAAGATAATCATTGTATCGATGGATTTACTTAGTGCCTTGATGTATCTCAAGGTCACCAACAGATGGTGATTTTACCAACTCGTATAGTATGCCAAAATGTTAAATACCTTCACCGTTGATAGCTTTGCCTAAGAGTGACAGATTCAAAACGCCAGGCATGTAACCTGAAATCAATCCCTTCTCGGGAAATTATCTTTTTATGAAAGGTCCATTTGTATTTAAAGAAGAGAAAATAAAGATAATTTCTATTATTTTTTTTTACTGATACCATTTATTTATTATCATTACACGATATAAAAATCCGCTGCCGAACATAGGCTTCTATTTTTGCCTGCCTCTTTGGATTGCCTCGCATGGGAGATATTTGCTTTAGTTGTCATGATTAACAGGTGAGTTGGTAACCGCAGTTTTTTATTGTTACGAGTTGTAAAAAAGGCTTTTGCTCTTGTCCTGTTTCAGGCTCCCTCTTACTACAGCCCACAGGATAATAGTAAAGGTTGGTGAATATACTCACACCGTCACAACACGGATTTCTGATACATCAAACGTAAAATCGATCCGACCCAACTCTCCGCAACATTCTAAGCACGTAAGTCGAAAATAGTAATATTTCACGGCTTGTCAACATTTGTGGCCCCGGGCGGGTTGTCGCTGACACGCGTTTGTCATAATCACGTAATAAAAGAAAAATGTCTTTCGCCTTACCGGGACATTTGACGCGACTTTTTGTGTTCAATCTATCCAGTAGTTTTGGTGTGAAGCCGTACTATACACACAGGCAATCAGACAAACAGACAAAAATTCTAAAAAGTCACTTTTTGTCATCAGTTACGTTTTTCTAACAAAAGCCACTTATTTTTTCGCGAAAATTCTCAATATACAGTTTTTCATTTCGTTACTGTTTTATTATATGTATAGATTTAAGTAAATCAATAATGCTTATAACAAGTTATAACAAAATATTATACTGTAAATAACGAGTATACATATAACATATCTACAGAAAAGAGAGGATGTTTATAACATGTTGAATTCTTTTTTTAATAGTATATATTTTTAAAAAAGATTATGTTAACGAGCCAGCACACGGCCCGGATAATGGTAACTGGATGCTGTGACCCATATAAATGTACTCGTACGTATGTTACGCGATATCGACGTCAATTGTGAACCGAGTTTGGTGATTTTTTCTATATTAACCCTTGATTTACCACCCTAATTAAAATATCACTTATCACCACCATGAGTTGGCAATAAAAAAAAAAGAAATTTATGTTGTTATTTATTAGACTTCTAGCAAACACAATTATTCGTACATATCCGGTAACATTTTGTGATAAACTCAAATTAACATGCAGTTTACAAATACTTTAAAATTAACAATCATCAACAATCGTCCGTTACGACTTACAGAAGAAAAAATAAATGTTGTGGCTCTTGGACAAAATAAAATATTTTTTCTTATAGAAGACATTATGAGGTAATTAAAAATAATAATAATTAATAATGGCATTATACAAAATTTCAAAACGTGCAGTAAGTTAAAATACAAATTTGTTACACATCCTTGGCATATATTTTTGGAACAAGTAAGGCAGATTGGCTTCTTACAGACAGTGCAAAGATAAGCAGTCTTTCTTATGATTGCAAGTATAGCAATATTTGCGCTGATCTCTCAGTAAAATATCATCTGTTTGCGTTGTACTTGGTTGATCAGGACATTCCTGATCAACCAAGGACAACATACCATGCCTTAGACCTTCTAAGGCATGGTATGTTGTCCAATTACTAAGGATAGCACAGAAGTTTAAAAGAACAAGAAAGAAAAGAAGAACAGGAGTTCTTCAGTCTCGGAGCATTCGGAATTGGTATCGTGATTACTCACAATATAATCGGCGTCCTCGTTATCAGAATGTGGCTCACGAATACATTCAGCTGCATAGCCGTTGCCATCGCCAATCTCCTCATCTTCGCCCACTAAATCATCTTCTTGCAGCCTCATCAAGAAAAGAAAAGAGCTTACTCCGACAACGCACCTGCAAATCCTCTGGTGTTGCGGATTTTCATGGGCGGCGGTAGTCACTTAACATCGGGTGAGCCGTATGCTCGTTTGTCCCCTTTTCTATGAAAAAAAGCCATTCATTTATGATATCTGAGGCTAAATTATTTGCAATGTTTACCGATTCAATCTTTCCACGTTTAGATGCCATAGTAAAAAGGTACAACGAAATTAACATAGATAAACAAAAATGTCAGTATATCCATTTTTGTCACACAACACTCCACCATGAGTCCCTAGGACTCACACTCGATCATATTTACCTTTCCGAACGACGTGAGCACGCGACCGCTCACCTCTGCGTTCTGCACCTCACCGCAGGAAGGTATTAGGAAGCGCAAGTCTAAACTCTAAAAAATAAACTATTTTTTTGTTGTTTAAAAGTGGTGGTGAGACCCGTGGACGGTGGTGGTGTATTAAGGGTTAAATATGTTATACTTCGTGAGTGGTATATAATAATTTTGGAGGCGGACTCCCACCAATAGTAGGGGGATGAAGTATTTAATGTAACTACTTGAACGACATTGCGAATGTGATATTCCTAATTACAATCAACAGGGAAAAATAAATTTTATTAAAAAGTAAAAACTAAGTCGGCTTTCAAACGAAGGCTAAGAAAAAATAATAATTTCATATTTTCGTTACTATCGGAAGCTCGGAAGCGGAAGGATCTTTCTGCGATACAACCCTTACGACACTTACGGGATGGTACATGATTGCCTTTTTTACGACGGCAAACGTAGCTTATACTATCCAAAATAATTTACTACGTTTCTTTCGTTTAAGAAACCTTACCCCTACTGTACGAATTTCCTGTTTGGGAGTAGAATTCCACAAACACAAAAGTTCACAAAGAATAACATCTGTTTTCTACATCATGATGGATATCGTTCAATATTTAGTAGGTTCATTATTCAAACATAGAGTAATGCTGTTAACATTGATATGTTAATGTCTTGCCGTAAATCCAGTAAGTGAACAGAGAGAGCAAAGCGCAAAAGGCGGCGTCCTGTTTTCGCATTTTATTGCACCGAAGGTAGCGAATCTTTAACAATAGTATAATATTTATTCTCCTGGTAAGCGTAAATGCTCGTGATAGAAGTGGTTCACGGCAATCGTTGGATGGCAGATATGAACTTACGATCTTTTTAGTTCGCGGTCTACACCATGCCATTAGGCTATTGTCGTTACATATATTATCCATAACACTGCAAGTTATCACTTACCATCAGGAAGGGTCACTGTGAGAAGATAGAGCTTCGGATCTCACTCGTTATACGATTCCTATATGAAAGAAACGTTTAGAACCCCGTAACGATCCCTTCAGTTATATACAGAATGCATGAGAACTGTAATAAAAAAATATCATGTAAAAACAACAAACCAGGAAATTTTTATTCTAATTCAAAGCAAACAAGATTTATCTTAATAAATTATTTTTAACTTATATTTAATTCTCAACGTTTCGGGTGATGTTTGACGTCCCAGTGTCATAGTTAGACTGGCTACCTTTAGTTTTTGAATATTAATTTTCGGTCCGATCTACGCAAAACGAGCTTACAGTATCTTGAAGTCGTGCGGTACCACCGCTGCTTGGGCGTGGATTTAATTTTGTTAATTGATAAATGACAAAGTTATTGATAAATTATACCAAGCAGATGTCAGCACCCGTCCATCTTATCTATTAAAATTAGGATGTTTTTTTTAATTTCAATAGCCTCGCGTCTCATCCTTTATAGGAATCGGTGTTCTTTTGCGAGAATTTATGATTTATCAAATCTGATGTAACGGTGGTCAAAATTCGATCTGTAGGAAATAATACAAGAGAATTTGTTGTCGATATAGATAACATGTTATTCTTAATGAAAAATATGTTTTACTTTCAGTGCTAGTATGAAAAAAACCTCTATTGTGCGCAGAAACAGCATGATACACAGTTCGACTTTTTTTGTAAATTATACTTTAATATCTTTACAAAACACACTGAAAAAACAGCGTGGAAGTAACCACAGTATTCCCAGGGATTATTATCAACCATGTAGACATTATTATTACCTGCCATTACAACAACATAAATAGTGTGTATTTATGTTTACATACACATACATAATTTTTTTCCACACATCTATAGCGTAATACCTTTCAAATTATACAAGTTAAGTTACATTTCATAGCTCTGCTTTTGTAATAAAAACTAAGAAAAGTAAGAGAATGTTATGTGTAAACTGAGAAAAAAAATTACGATAAATGTGCGATAAACCCAGAACAGACTAGCGTAAATTCACAAGAGACTGCTTTCAAACAAGATTTATTTCACGCGCGTTGAAATTTTGCTAAGCGAGCTTGTTTTTCCACATATTTGTAGAAAATACGAGACACTGAAAAGGAGAAAACAAATTTAATCAGCGTACATTCGGCAAACTTGTCTTATATAAAATTCAACGTATACTACAAACATTATTTCTATATAATTCACAACAGAGTATTGTCCCACAAACTTTTTTGTATTGTGGCATAAAATTATACGTGGTAGAGCCACGCTGCGGCTACAGTCCACTTGATGGTAATCGGCTAAAACTGCCCATGGATACTAGCAATCTTCTCCAATCAAAGATGGTTAAAGACGAGTTGTTATTTCTGGAGACTAAGATGGAATGCCTAATGGTCTGTAATTAATGGCTATCTGTACCTTTCAGACAGATATACAGCAGTGCAAGCACAATAAAATTAAAATAAAAAACTGCTATTTGGCGGTAGAAAAAAGGTAATATGAAACTTTTATTACGTGGTAGAACCATCCTGCCGCTATAATATGGTTGTAGCACGAATGGGTTGACTAGACCGAAGAAGGACCCCATTCATACAGAATACAAGCGTAAAATAGTAGTTCTGTTTCGTATGGTGAAAGTACAGAATCGTAAACCCCCAGTACTGTATACTTGGTATACTTAGTATCGTACTGAAACCACGTCTCAGATCCATAGGTAATCACTGGCAACACACCCTGGATATACAGTCTTGTTTTCAGGTTTTAAGGTGTGCCTGACGAGAAGATATCGTAATCTCCCAAACGCATCCCAGTCGAGTTGAATCTGTCGATTGACCTCTCGGTCGAAGTTGGATTTACCTAGTCGGACTATTTGTCCCATGTAAACGTACCCGTCAACAACTTCGAGCTTATTGCTCCCAACAAATACCGGCATAGGTGTGACATGAGCGTTACACATGCCTTTCGTTATGTCCATGTTTATCTTAAGAGAGTCTGTCCGTCCGCTGGCAGACACTATTGAGGTCATTGAGTATATTGCTTAGTTCCTCCAACGATTCTGTCATAAGGAATATACTGTCAGCAAATCGAAGGTGAGTGATGTACTCGTAATTGACGATAATACCGTATACTTTCCAGTGCAGTAGCTTGAAAACGTATTCCAATGCGGCGGTGAATAGTTTCGAGGATATTACGTCACTAAATGGAGTGACGAGCTGGTAAGACATGTAGAAAATCAATGAATGCAGGTCGCTCAGGACTGTTTGCATACCTTGGGGATGGCCTGTGTTCAGTAGTGCACTTGTGATGGGCTGTAATGATGTCGATGATGATGACTTCGTACAGTCTTACACCTTTCTGCAGTTGGATAGGTTTAGTTCTCTGACTATGTACTTAGATAGCCATCGTAGCCCTACAGTACAAACGCTTTAGCACAGCAAACGATATAGCTACAGTAAATTTGGCACCGCTGAAGGGACTTTAGCACCGCTCAAACTTCGACGGCATCAAAGGCTTCCTTATAACATACACAAGGTAAAGTAGCAGACTGTAATCTTTGGTTTTACGTACGATTTGCAGAAGGGTATCTGTGTAGTCTAATATTCACAGTGACACCAAAATTTGAGAGACGTTTGCGATCGTCGATCCTAAGGCAAGCGTGACGAAAATATAGGAGGCGCACATCCCCTCTGTATCATAAGAGACTTATACCAGCGAGTACTCCAGCAGTGGACTTTTATGGACTGATGAGTTCATTTCAAGATCAAAGGTTTATGGTGTAATGTTTTGCGGAATGTAATTATGGTAACTCCCACTAACCCTCAGATCATACTAGAGCATTGGATATGCTGAATGTCATATTAAATAGGTAAGAAGGATTGTAACATCCTTTAACACACCACCGAGAGCCGGGGTAGCTCAGATGGTTAGCGCTCGATGTAAATATCACAGCATGCGAGCAAACCGGGTTCAATCCCCGCCGACTCCAATAAAATTGTCAATTGCAATTTTAAGTGCCGATTTACCACGTGCTCGGCGTTGAAGGAAAATATCATAAGGAAACCTGCATGTCTGAGAAATAAGAAAAAAAAATATGTTTCCAAGATATGTGAAGTTCGCCAACACGCATTGGGGCAGCGCGGCGGACACTTCCTTGTCCTTAAACCCTCTCAGAAATGATGGTAGGCCGGTGCCCAGCAGTGGGACTTATATAGGCTGTAACTTTACTTTTTAACACCACCGTCTAAGCTTAGTAGTCAGCCACTGCACTGTTTACTTCACTTGGGGATTTCTCGTTTAGAGGCGAAACATGTGTCGTATTATAGATGGTGGTGTGTCTTTCCTAGTGTAGTGGTATTACGAGTAGTGGTTCTGGGATTTAGTGTTGACAGGGATTGTGCAGGAGAGGTGCAAGGAGATATTAGCTAATTAATTTTTAACATATTTAACATAATGGATTTGCGCAAAGTAATGCCTGGTTCTATTAATTATTCCATTATTATTTTTCGTCTAAGAGTCAATTTGAATGTCTTTGTTCCAATGAGGAAAGTTTTATATTTCCGATAAAATTACGATTACCTAAACCTAGGCTTGTAATGTTTTATTAACCTTTAAGGTTGGTGTTCCCAGCCGTACTTGATTTTTGTAACTCGGTTAAAATAAAAAAGATATAAAATAACAACATTTAAATGTCAATCACCAGCTTCTATTTTCAGAGCAACGAGTAAAATGACACACTCGTAGGTTTGACGACAATAGATTACATAAATTTAGAAGATTTGGAACGGGGACGGGTTCTTTGTTCTTATAACATTTTATTACTCTGCTTACCAATTTATGATTATTTTAATATTCTCAGTTATTATTTAACCTCTCAAACGCCAAGCGTTCAAATTTGACCGCTTCAATATTCGAAGTAAAAATTCAAGAGGTCGAATTTGACCGCACGTACCCACAGCACTTTAACCCATAAATACTTATGTTTAGAGACTACTTTTCTATGGAGAGGTTTGGCATTATAGCATCAATATGAAATTTTCTATCCTCTATTGGAACAAAAAAAATAGGTCTATGGATATTAATTTATATTCTACTTTCATTACGTACGCCATTTTCATTTGGATGTTGTTGTGTTGATTTTTGGATTTTTCTAGTGTTTTATTAGTGTTTTACTTTAGTATTTTATTATAAAATTGTTATAAAAGTTTTTGTGTGAATATAATTTATTTTTTTACCTAAATAATTTCGAGTAATATATAGAAATAGTTGTGATTTTCAGGCTGCAATTTTATGCTGGCATTCTGTGAAAGCCAAGACTTTTCTTGGTTGAGCCAACTCATTCGTCCTACAGCAGTAATTAAGCTGCAGCGTGTGTCCAGTACGTAATAAAATTTTCCTAACACCTATTTCGGCCAAATGGCAATGCTTGCACTGCTGTGTATATCTGACAGGTATAGAGAGCAAGTTTAGTTACAGTGTGTGGGACATTCCATCTTAGTCCTCATAAATGACAACACATCTTTAATCTTCTATAATTAAAGTTGGATTCTGGTGTCGATAAGCTGCAGTAGCCAGGTGGACTTTGTGGGCGTTTGCTATTTCAGTTTATGAATCCGCTATACTACTTAAATAATTCTTCTGAAGTGATTAATTATTATCATAACTCATGGTGATCCTATTCTGCAAAGAGCTCGAAACTGCGGAAGTATATTTGAGATACTATGTTGTTTAAAATCCGTGAAAAAGCTAGTTTAGTCCACTGCATCGTTGGCCCAGTGGTCTTAATCCGGGTTGGGCCAAACTTAGTTATATGGGGTTTTTCTATCAAGAAATTGTCAGTAACAGCCCGGTCAGGAAGTTTGCGTTGTTTCACCCCCGTGCATCGGAAAGCACGTAATGCCGTTAGTCCTGCGCTTGATCTCTATACAGTTGTTTCGGATTACCGTCCTATCGAAACATGAAAGTGAGAAAATATATTATATAGAGAGTGCACCTATGTTTTCGCATACACTCAGGTACTGTAATGATGTCCTGCGCAGATGGCGAGTCTACGTTGTGACTGGCAGCCGTAATCGAAATTCGTTATGGAGGACATAATTAATAGCGCTCGCTGTAAATTTCACAGTACTCAAGCAAGTCAAGTTCGATCCGCGCCAGCAACAATTAAATTGCTGATTGCTTGGAGGTGAAGATAATCATCGTGAGAAGACCTAACTTTATTAGAAATTAAAAAAAAAAGTATGAAGAAGTCATGTAGTCCACCAACACGCATTGGGGCAGCGCGGCGGACACATTCTTGTCCGAAAATCCTCTCAGAAGTAAGAGGAGGCCTATTATCTTATTCTCCTATTATCGAGAGAAACTATTTTACTACTACTTGCTGCCCGTTCTGGCTTCGGTAGTCTTGATGTGGCGTATCTCAGTTTTACGACAGTTAAAGACCATTAATTTTATCAATAAAGCATTTAAAAAAAGGATCTTAAAATTATCAAATAAAATGTTCCCTAGATACCCCCTAGCATTGCTTTCTCTCTCTCTCTCAAATGATGATGATAATGTTTTCAGAGTACAAATAACTCCCAAAGCTTAATATAAGACAGTTATTTCAATTTACTTTTTATAGAATAAGGGTGACAAAGAAACACACAGTTCACATGATGGTCAGTGGATGCTGTTGTATCACATAGACATCTATTCTTGATTAAGAATCAAAATGCAGATGCGCTGTCACTCCTGAAGCTAAAGTTGAATGCCTGATTCCAATAAAAAGGGTCTCCGGTTACCTATACTAATCATATAATCACAACAGCACTAGGCTACTATTTCACGTTGTTATTTTGTAAGAGCGTAGTTCTAGTCAGGTCGAGCCAACCCGTTCCCGCTATAACTATAATATAGCTGCAACATGAGTCTAACATGTAATAAATTATAGAAAGACGCTTCAATTTTATCCATATGTATAGAAAGATAAATGCCATTAGCGACATGAATTTCTATTACCCTTTGAAGGTTTCAGATATAGCTGGAATATATTTCACGAAAGTTTACCTAGATTACGTGCTCAAGGATCCCTCGAAATTTAATACGGCATTAGTAAAGATCATTGTTCTAATATGTGAACAAGGTCGGATTAAAAAAGGGTGACGTTATGGCATAATATTTCTGGAACCAATTCGAGCTTCTTTCAACCTCAACACTTAAACTGTATTATTAAACGGTAATAGAATATTTTTTATTAAATATAAATTACAAGTAATTCTTATTGAAAGTCATTTTTACTTTTTCTACTGAAAAAACCTTTGTCCTGGGAAGAACCAGCAGGATTTTTTTTAAAGTTATATTATAGTGTATAACTTTTAATTAGTAAACTTATATAGGAAATTTATACTGTTTAATTAATAGAACGCAGGTTGTACAAAATAGTTACAAAACTAATTTTAGGAACAGCTTGGAAGCGGCCATCTCATTCCCAGGAGTTATCATTAGTATCAACCATGTATACACTTATATTTTAAAATAAACGAAACCACTTATTTTAACAATTTTTCCTTTTGTTTTAAAAAATCTCCAAGTTTTTAAATAAAATAATGAAATATAATAATGGTTAAATTATAACCTTAATCACTCCTGGCATTGAACTTTATCTGTTCGTAAAGTTTTATTGCAATCGGTTTCACAAAGCCATTCTCAAGATTAGGACGGACAGACAGACAATTTTTAAAAAAAATGGTGATTCGTGTCTTTATTATTCGGGTAGTTATTTAGAAATTATTAATTATTAGTCAAGGGCAGATGTCTACGTGCTACAGCGTCCATCTACCATCAGGTGGACTATGTAATCGTCTATCACATTAGTTCTATAAAAACAACATTTCATTTTCTTATGTTTATGACTTGTCAATTTTATTTAAATCAATAAAGTAAGCTACCCCCACGATACAGGATGAAATTTTGATTTAGTTTAGAGCTTAATCCTGCTGTATTTCGTATGGTGAGTGCAGAGAAACGGTGAACATTTTTATTGGAAATGAGGTATTCTATCTTAGTTTTTAGGGATATCAACGCATGTGCATTGTGATTCTTAACCGAAGATAGATATACATGTCTATGGGCCACAGTATTCACCTACCATTAGATGGATCGACGATCACACAGATCGTTTGTCACAGTTTTAGCTCAGGGCTAGACCCTTAATTGCACAGCTGCCCCGCCGGCACCAATGAAATTTTTACGTAATTGCATTTTTAAGTCCTTATTTACCACGTGCTCGGCGTTGGAGGAAAATATGGTAAGCAAAGTTGAATGTCTAAGAAATTAAAACAAATATTTCGAGGATCAGAAATTAGAGGATGCCTACGTAACTTCACTTTTTTAAACTTATAATTTAATACTTGGTATTATATATTTCATCGTTGTTTTCTTATAAAAAACACGTTAACTATACACTATTAATTTCTCTTGTATCTTAGAAGCAGTTTACATACATGAATTAACCGAGTTTTAATCCCGGAACAAGTATTTGTACGCCATACAAATACTTGGTCCGGGCCGAAGTGGCTACAGGGGCGTTGTCACCTCTGAGGACAAAAATAGAATGACTCATAGTCTGTATTTATACCGGCTCTCTATACCCTTCAAACCGTAAAAACTACGCCCTCGCGTCAACACTGGTGCCATAACGTCACAGGCAAATCGAAGAATGCGCGACAAATACGTACAGTCATGATCTTAAGATTTATCTGTTGTGGCTTCAACCATGGTTTATGCAATATTAGTCTTGTTGTCATTAGAGACTCAAATCCAAATTTCGACGGAATCAAAGGCTTTCTCATAGTCCACATACGCCAGGCAAAGTGGTAGATTGTACTCTTCGGACTTCTGTACAATTTGCCGAAGGGTATGTATGTAGTCTATGGTACTGAAGCCTTTTCGGAAACCGGCTTGTTCGGGAGGCTGGAAGTCGTCGAGTCTGCGTGCAAGACGATTCGTAATGACTCTCGAAAACAGCACGTAGACGCGGCTCAGAAGGGAAATCGGTCTGTAGTTCTTCAAGAGAGCGTTGTCGCCTTTCTTAAAGAACAAGACCATCGCGCTTCCTCTGGAGTAGTGCCACCATGGAGGACGGAATTGAAGAGCTTCTGAAGGACTTCAAGTACCGGTGTTCCACCCGCTTCAGAAGCTCCGCTGTAATTCCATCCCCGCCCGGGGTCTTGCCGTTTTTAAGGTGGTGGAGAGCCATTCTAATCTCGCTCAGACTGACGCCCGGGATATCATCGGAATAGTGTCGGATAAGACTTGCTCTTGGATCGTTCATCACACTTGCGTGTGGCTCCAACGATGATGTGTACAGCTGCCCATAGAACCTCTCAATCTCACTCAGAATCTCAGGTGTCCCGGTAACGATGTTGCCACACTCAGTCTTCAGCCTTGACAGTTGGCTCTTTCTGGCAGACAGATCTCTGGCAAAGACTTTGGAGCCCTGGTTCCACTCGATCGCTTTTTTAATACGAGCAGTATTAAAGTTGCGTAAGTCTCGCCGCATGCATTTCGAGATCTGTCTGTTCAGTTGCCTGTATGCTGTCAAATCTGTTGACGATTGCAGCCTCATCTCCCGTCTAACAGTCATGAGATTAAGAGTGTGATCAGAGAGTTTTTGTGTTCTTCTGCGGCGGGTCTTGCAGAACTTAGCTCCGACCGCATGGATAGTCTCCACGAGCTTGTCATTCATATCGTCCACTGCATTGCAATTCTCTAGGCACTGAAAGCGATTTTGTAACTCGAGCTGAAAGGTTTCGGGATTCTGGATTAGAGCACGAGGGGGACGGAGCGTTGACTTCATTAGACAAGACCTCTCCAACTTAACATTTAGGTTCAGTGTGCCTCTAACCATTCGGTGATCGCTGCCAGTTTTCACCCTTGCGATCACTGAGACATCAATGAACAGTTGGCGTCTGGTAGTCATAATGAAGTCAATCTCATTTTTTGTCGAACCGTCGGGGCTCGACCAGGTCCACTTCCTGTGGGGCCGCTTCTGGAAAAAAAGAGTTCATCATAAAGGGTCCCTCTTTTTCCATAAAGTCGGCCAGCTGCTGGCCCCTTCGGTTTTGCCCTACTCCAAATTTCCTCACCTTCAGCTCACCGCTTTCTCTTGTGCCTAGTTTTGCGTTGAAGTCTCCCATCAACACCGTGTAGTGGGTTTTGGAGGAATGCATGGTTCTGGAAATATCCTCATACATTTCCTCCACCTCCTCATCGGGATGTGCCGAGGTTGGTGCGTAAACCTGTATGACCTTCAGCGAATACCGTTTGGTGATTTTGAGTATCAGGTACGCGACCCTCGTCGACACACTCCCAATCTTTACAACGTTGTTGACGAGAGACTTGTGGACGATAAATCCGACACCTCGTTGGGACAGATGGTCGCCCTCCCGGTGGTATAACAAGTTGCCGGACTCGAGGATTGCCGTATCCTCCCCCTCTCTTCGGACCTCGGATAATCCAATAATATGCCAGCGCAACTTGTCTACCTCTTCTTCCAGCTCCAGTATCTTCTCGTCAGTCCTCAGAGTGCGTGCGTTATATGTTGCCAGGTCGAGTCGTCGTAGGTGGCAACCGAACCTCCACCGGAGATTCTTAGCACCCCCTGCCCCGCCGTTACCATGGTTGCCACCGTAGCCAGGAATAGCGGGGCCGCCGGGGACTGGGGACCGTTTTTTTGCGTCGTTATTCATGGGGGGATATTTGCCATATGTCCACGCTTGGCGAGCGGGTTGGCAACCGCAGTTTTTTTATTATAACACAGTTGTTATCAGAACCGACATAGCCCAACGGATTAGTAAGCTGAAGTGGCAATGGGCCGGCCATATAGCTCGAAGAACCGATAACCGATGGGGAAGAAAGGTTCTCGAGTGGCAGCCTCGTACCGGTAGGCGTAGTGTAGGGTGACCCCCACTAGATGGAGTGACAACTTGGTAAGACATGCAGGAAATCGATGGATGCAGGTGGCTCAGGACCGTGCTTTGTGGCATTACTTGGGGGAGGCCTATGTTCAGCAGTGGACTTGTGAAGGGCTGTAATGATGATGATGATGATGATTTTGTTGTTGCCATAAAATTCATAAATTTGCTTACAAATATATTTTTCAACAATTTTATCAACTGTGGGTAGAATAGTTATTGGCCTATAGTTTTCGTAATCTGATGATCCACCTTTTTTGTATATCCGTCTAACAATACCGATCTTTAATTCATTGGGATAGGTACCCCTCTTAATACTTGCATTAATGAAATTAGCAATGGCTATATTAATTTTTTTTGCAGATATTTTTTTTATGTCTATGGCTCCAATGCCATCATAACCAGGTGCTTTGTAACTACTATTTATGTTATATCATATTATACTTGGTTACTTACGGATCTTGCGGAAATCTATTACTAACTACTTTATTATTTCCCAATGTACATCCAATATTATATTATGCCAATGTTTGTGCAAACAGGTATCGATCTTGGTCACCGTTGCATTGTTTGCGGATGTAATTTACGATGTAAGTTTTCTCGTGCCGTTCTTCAATTAACAAATGCGTCGATCGTTGTTGTAATTTAATATAAACTTTATGATACCTAGAAATAGAATTTAAAATTGCGTACTAAATGTTATAAATGGCTTTAACTCTTGATGTCTCTGGGATGCGGTGACAAATTGTAACAGATAATTGCTTAAAGTCATGTGTCACAACACTTCCTTATACATATTAGTATTTCCTAATTTTTATTAAATGCCGTAGTTTAAAGCATTAATATTAATAGTTAATTAAGTAAAACAGCACATGGTCCATTTGATTGTAAGTGGACCAAGTGTAACCATCTATCGCAGTTTGAGAATCAAATTGCAGTGCTGTCACCCCTGAAACTAAGATGGAATGCCTCGTTTCCATTAAAATGAGTTTCCGGTTCATTACGACCTGCATAATAGACACAGCCGTATAACTTTGATATTTACTCTGGTATTTGGTGCTAGTATTCTGTAAAAGCGAACCCGTTTGTGTTACAGCGTGGCTCTATCACATCAAACTAGCTGTACTGCCAAGTAGTAGCGTCAGTAAAATAAACATTTTAATCTAAATTCACCCAGAGCGAAAAGCGTAATCTCTTTCACAACAAGCCTCCAAGCTCTTGTAAGTGTCTGCTCATAAGAGAATGCCGCTTCAAATCTAAAAGTTAAAAATGTGTAATTGTGAGTTAAAATATTAAGAATGCATTAACCTTACCGCTCTACCAGCAAGTTGTATTATATAAACGAGCAAAAGCAAATTTTGGTAGAGCCAAGGCTTCAGCACAAATCAGTCAGCTCAACCAGGGTAGGATTACGCTCTCACAGAATACCCACGTGGAACAGCAGAATAATGCTGGTGTGTTTCATATGGAGAGCGCGGAGTTATTTAGTCCCTTTTTATTGGCATGAGGCATTCTATCTTACGAAAAGAGCTTCCACTTACCATGAGATGGCCTGTGTGCTCGCCTGTCACACTTATTCTGTTAAGTGATTGTTCATCTCAAATCAATTTTGGTCCTTTTTATCAGTGTAAGATCTTTCATTTTCATTCCTTTCAGAGTTAGAGTTCGCTGACTCAAAGCAAGGAAAGCTAACAGATATAAGAGCGTTCAGCACAATACAATAAGGTTACACTTTGCTGGCCATTACTTGCATACAACAAAGCTTTGTGCCACTACTCTTATTTCGTTATATATCGGCTTAGAAAGAGGTACGCTCACACACCCACGGTACTACAATTTCCAACCTCTTCTTACGAGAAGTCAACTTTTATTTTGCCTAGCCTGATTTTCATTGCATTAAATTGAAACTATAATTATTAAAATAGCTCTTGCCTCTTACACTGTCGAACAAGAATACATAAGCTCATTAGTTAGGCGAAGCTTGTCGAACTTCTCTTGTTGCACGGTTCACAGAGTAAGAAACTTACAAAAATTCAGTAATCATTAAGAGAGCAGATTTTAGATATTATTTACAAGTAATATAAGTATTTAATACTTAAAAAGATCTCTACATATCGTTATTGTAAACTTATTGTTACATGTTTGATTATTTTTCGATACAAACATAAGACGTTAATGAATGGCTGCCCTGACACTTAGCATCACAGCTACTGTCTAAGATGATATAATGGAGGTGTATTTAAAACACCTTCAACTTACATCTTAGTCATCCCTTTCCATAGAATATCACCTCATATTCCAACGATTTCATTGACTGAGCGACTGCATTGACGAAGTGTGGAATAGCAGACTGTGAAAGTACGCACTTGCCATGTATGTAGAAATATGATTAAAACACCAGGATAAACATCTCGTTATTTTTAAGCAAGTTTCAATTTACTAAGAGGTAGGACTCATTTTTTGCCTTGAAGTAGGTCTGGGTAAATACCAACTTCTTACCTATTTCTGCTGTCAAGTAGCTGTATGGTATAGGAAGGTAGTATAATTACAGAATGTGACGTTACATCTTGGTCCTCAAAGGTGACAACGCGTCTGTAGCCATCTTTGTTTGAAGATTTACGTTCATTTACGTTAAGGTGGACTGTAAGTTCGTTTGTCACTCCAATTTTATAAAATAGTAGAAGTAAAAATGTAGTTTAATATTTTTCTTAAGTGTCTAAAATATGTTTGAATATTTCATATATTTCATGTATTGGATTGACAATAATGAAATAAATTTTGATTGCCACATCTAAAAGTTCTTAGTCTTGCTACAATCATTTTGATTTAGTGAAATTTACGAAACTTCGTTCGCTACAAGTAGCTGCGCTAAAGATCCTCAAAAGTTTATATAACAATGTTCCGCAATATTATCATGGTATCGTTTATCTGAGCGTGGAATGTTAAGGGGGAAACTAGCAAACAAAACGCAGTATTATTTCAATAAGGAGTACTTGAATGAAAGTTAATGTTGAAAATTTACTTGATTCTTCAACGTGGTTATAATTGCATAGAACTCAGTTTCTCATTAAGATAAGCCGGGTAAGAAGGTAGATGAAGGGTTAGTAAGAACTACGATCTTAATAACGAGGCAAACATTATTAAAGAACTAAACGTACTTCGACTCTGGTGAATGAATGAACGCAAAAACCAAAAGCGCCCAAAAAAAAAATCCTTTAAAAAAAAGAAAAAAAAAACCCATCTAGAAAGAGAGCACGACAAACTTATTTGAAATGAAATTAAAAGCCCCCGAAAACAAAAACCAAAACCAAAAAACCCCAACTTCCTTTAATTTCCTTTTAAAAACCCTTAAACAAAACCGGGTAATTTTTTAGCTTTTAAGCCTTGGTTTCCCCGCCTTTCCACCACCCCCCAAACCAAACAACCCCAACCCCCCTAAGGGACGCCCTTACCACCAAAGCACTTTGTCCTTATTTTCAACAACAAAAAAAAAAAAAAAAAGCCAACGAAATTTGCTCTAAATTAAGCAGTCTAAAAAAAATTAAATTAAATTAAAATTAAATATCAAACTATTTATTTCATCTTTAATATTTGTATTTTTATATTTTTTTTGATTAGGTGCGCTATCGATTAATTTAATGTATTAGTCGCTCGCAATCCTTTGTCTGGTAGTGGACACACCACGTAAGTTTTATAAGTTCTTCGATAGCTGGTTATGCCACAATTGATAGCAGCAGCAGCGACGACCGAGCAGAGTCGGCCAATACCATATTAAACAACAATTTTAAGGGTCAATTTATGAATAATCCTAAGACCTAGATCCACACGATTTTTAACATTTTCAATCGGCTTACAATCACAGACATTCAAGCGCCGATGCATACCCTACTTACATCTTATGAAAATACGAAACGGTCTTGATTACATGCACTATCCGGACGTTATTAACTCCACCCAACACATCTTCTTTGTTTGACAGCGCTGGTCTGAAACATGGCTTCGCGTTAGCAAAGCTCTGCTAAGAGCGTTCCTCGGATGGATTAGCGTTCACTGGAAAAGTTTGTTCCTTGAATTTTGGCTACGAATGACAACTGGAAAGCGATGACGAGGTCCTGTTGATAAAGAAAAAAGAAGAAAAAGAAGAAAAATCATGTCACGTTGTATTTTTTCCATCTCCAGTAATTTTAAATGTGTGTGTATATTGTTCCAGCCTAAAAAGGTATGATGATCTATTTCTGACTGGAAATCCACCTAAGTAGGTCTTCCTATTCTTTTGACTATTTCTGCCGCCGTAGCAGCAATGCATGCAGACTGTGAGGTATTACATCTTAATCATCAATGATGATAACGCATCCCAACACTCCTAGCTATTTACCATCAGGTGGATTGTAAGTTCGTATAACACTTCAATTTTATATTAAAATGATTGCCACAGTTTGGCACAGGCGTATTCATGGATTACTGACTATGTACTAGAGAGGCGTATTCTTATTTCTGAGTGAAACGTAAGATGAATTCTGCGAGCTATTGCTAGCAACTAAAAAGATGTAATTTAAAATATAACAAGGGTAAGTAAGAAAATATTTGATTTCGTAGTCTAATCATTGAAATAGACGATTTGTATGTAATACGATTGGTGGGGAAACAAGGTAATTTAATGAAAAATTTTGTACGCTTTATCGCATAATTTCACAACCTTTTGCAAATTCGTTGTCTTATATTTTATATTAAGATATATATTAAGAATAATGTATCCTGTTAAACGATCCTCTCTATTGTGAAACGGGAGAGGCCCATGATATCCATAAGTCATGCTTATGATGGGTGATTTATAGATCTCGATACCAGTGCCACCTACCGGGTCCAATTTCATCCATCCAGGGATCAACTCAAACATTAATAATATCATATTTTTTTATCAAAATCAGTCCATCCCTTCAGGAGGAGTTTACTGATTAACACACGTACATAATAAAGATGTTTAAAAGCTACATACTTTAGTCTAATGTTGCTCTGCTCTTGCAGGGCGTCACATGAATGAAAAGTTATACGAATTAGACCGTTACTGTTAGAGCATAATTAGGTCCACTACCGATCATAGGCCTTCTCTATGGATTTCCTCATAGGGGAAGTATTTGCCATAGTTGCCACGCTTGGCAAGCGGATTGGAAACCGCAGTTTTCCATTTTTAGTCGTTATTAGGAAGACGCTGCTGCAAATCTGATTTATTTCCACTTGTCGCCCCCTACGACACCCACGGGATCATATAAGGTGATACATTCCTACACCGCTACTACACGGTATTATGATTACAGCTTAATAAAAGCTAAGAAAAATTCCTACAAACTTTGAAAACTAAAACGAAAATTAAATAAGTTCGTAGGTCTTTGCAGTAAATTTCGCAGGAACTTTTATCTAAAAGCAAATGCAGCTTTTAGATAAAAGTTCCTGCGAAATTATAATAATGTTACACTTACTACGCCGGCATGCGATGTGACTCTGCTTACACTTCCATTATGCATATTTGAATTCACAAAACTATATTACCTTTTTTAAAGTTGTGTCAATTTATGTCAACAAATTCATTTAAAATTTCGGTGGAAATATGAGTTTAATATCTTTTTTTATAAAATGTATGTTTTAATTAGATTTACATGCTTTAAATATATTATATATGTTTAAGCTTCAAAATTTGTAATCAATTTTGTAAAAATTACTTTTAATTAAATAATACTAGTTTCTTACGGATTAAATCGCCTATACTAACTTTTTTATTACCTTTTTATATACCCGGTGTTTCGAGCACTTTACAGCATTCATAGTCACGGTGGGGGAGGGGGGGGTACTGAGATGTTCAACGTCCAGATATCATAGTTAACCACGGTTACCATTGATTAATATTATTAATTTTTGTTCTGATCTATGCTGTATTAACTTATAGTATCTTTAAGTCTTGCAGTTGTATGTTTGGGTTGGGTTTTAGTTTTGACGGGGGCGATCCTGTACGTGTTCACAGACTGCAGACTTCCCGTAGTGTCGATTTTTCACATCAGCTGTATGTTCTTCAACGCGAGTTTTAATTGATCTTTTATTTTGTTTGTTGGAAAGTTGACCACATTCACAACCAAGCTTGTACATTCCTGCATCTTGTAGAGGGTCATTACACTTGACTAATGGTAAAAACTGACCAATCTTCTTTGGTGGCTTGAAGTATGTTTTAATGGAAGCACGCTTCAAGATGTAGCCAATCTTGTCAATAACTCTTATAACATATGGCAGTAGAGCAGGTACACGCTCAACTGTGGCCGGCTTCACTCACTTCACAAGTGAGGTAGGCGCGGAACCCGAAGCTTGTTGTCACGCAAAATTTGTTTGACGTGTTGTATCTCGGCAGCCAGATGTTTACTGTCACAGATCCCTCGTGCTCTCTGAAACAAAGATTTATCCACGGTATCTAACGGTGAAGGATGGTGGTGAGAGTCGCCGTTTAAATATCTATCTGTATGGTTCTTTTCTGTACACAGTGTGGCTCAAGGTGTTATTAGGATTCCGAATTACTAACACATCTAGAAAAGCTAAATAATTGTTTGCCTCTAACTCCATTGTGAACTGAATTTTAGAATTTATGGAGTTAAGATGGTCTAAAAATGCAGTAACTATATCTAAAGGTAGAATTGTGAAAGTATCGTCTGCGTACCGCTTGTAGAATCTTGGATTTATGGGAGAAGTAAGCAGGGCTTTCTCCTCAAAGTCTTCCATGAAGATATCGGCGACAATGGGAGATACAGGTGAGTACAATTAAGATGCAGTCTTCAGTAGGTAAGAATGTAGACAATGATTGCACATCAAAACTGAGCATAGTTTCACTATCTGCCAAATGTAGACATTTAATCTCGCTGACAAAATGGTAGCAATCTTTAATGTGTGCTATTGTATGTCCCCTGAGCGGTGAGTGTATTTTCGCTAAGTGTTGAGCCAATCTGTAAGTATGTTGAATCGATTTGGCTCACTATGGGACGTAGTGAAGCATTGGGCTTGTGTATTTTTAGCAACCCATACAAATTTGGTGATCTGGTACTCTTGCGTACAATTGCGATCACTAATCCCGTCACCACATATCTCGGCATCAATTATCCCAACACCACTACATGGAGAAAGACACACTATATACGATAATACGACACGTGCTTTGCCTCTACACGAGGCATCTTCAGGTGATATCTCTGCGGTGGCAACCGCTAAGTCAGCCTACTACTTAGCGGTCAGCCACCGCAGAGTCTATACATCACTGGGATCGACCCGGGTTTCTGGCGTACTGTGATATTTACAGCAACCGTTAACCATCTGAGCTACTACGGCTCATTTTTTGACATTTTATTGTAAGTAAATTATATACACCCGTACATCTCCGATCCGATCCGATCATCCGAAATTTTCGCGGACAGCATACACATACACCTAACCATAGGAACGCTTATAGCAATATTATTTTTCAATAAAGTAGAACTTTCGTCAAAAATTACGCGTTCTTATTTTCTAATACACAACATGTAACAAAATCCCCATGGGTTCCTGTTAAGGGTCCTAGTCGTTTCGCTACCAGTACCTATTCAAACGCATAGAAAGAACTTTACTACAGAAATCTCGACCATAAAAACTTAAAACCATTTTTATTTGCAAACTTTTATTGTGGTTTTAGTGCCTTTGCATTGGACGAGGCGTAAGAGTATAGTAAAAGATCCCGTTTTCCTGGTTCATGTGTCATTAAGAAGTAATAAAACTACATACAGTTTGCAAAAATACATTTATAATTTTTTTGTGAAGTTTTCTGAAGTAAATTTATTTCTATACGTTTGAATACTTATACTGATAACGCACTTAACGAGAACCACGGGGTTTTGTTACATGTAGTATAATTAGTAAGAATTTTTCTTTACTTAAGCTAATAAATAAATTAACTAGATTTAGTTACACGGAGCCACTAAGTTATGCTTAACCAATATCACTTTAATGTAACGCTACTTAAAGCCGGTGCTTCCTGAGAGAAGGCAACGTTCATCTTCATTTAAAGCAATAATGCGCCAAGAGTAAACTGGGTGTATTTATGTATTATGCACACATCCCGTCAAGCAAAGGCTCCATCAGCTCTCAAGAAAAGCCTGTAGTGTGATACACACGGACAGTTTGTTTTATTATCTTATTATAGCCGTAATAGTGTTTTTGCAGAGTAAAGCCGGAAATATTTACTAGAGGGTAAGACTCCATATCTGCCTAGGAGTCCGACGGTGTAGGCACAACCCTCCTACACATTGCCGGCAAATAGCGATACCTGTACTGCAGTGTTCCGGTCAAAAGGGTATAGAGAGCCAGTATAATTACTACTGTGAGACATTTTCTCTTAGGCCGTAGGAGAGACAAAAAATATATATGTAGTCTTATTTGTCCTCCGAGGTGGCAACGCATCTGTAGACTTCTTCTTTTGAGGTCGACTGCAGATGTTTAAGGACAAGGACTGAAGTAGCATCAGGTTGACTATGAGTTTGTCTGTAATGTACCATATTAGATTTACAAGGTTGGTACCTACGTCAAGTTTTATTCGTGGGTACTTTGCTCGTGGCTCTCTTTCGACGTAGCCGTAGAGACCACCTGTTCAACAGCCTACTATATATTAAAAGTCTTCAACAAGAAACTCACCAACTAGACTACATTGTCGCCATCGAAATGTATATGAAACTATATTTAATTTTCACCCGCCAACATAATCTTTTTAGCAGTGCGGGCCGCGTAGAAGGAGGTACAGAGTATCATTTTATAGCATGGGGTAAGTAAATTTGAGCCCATAGGATCTAATGCGTGTTGTAAGTGAACAAGTCTGGGCCTATCTTCTAGAACGTAGTAAATATTACTACAATATAACATATTATTTGTTTTTTTCTGTGGCGATAATTACTCATTCGTCTTCTTTGTCTAACTTATTGGTTACATTATTTATCGACGGCCAGTCTTAATTTTTTATTTATTTTCTTAAACAGCAGTATGTCACAAAATTCTAGAACAGGTTTTCTCACATAAACACACGACCTTTAGTGCATCCTGCAACTGCTACTCAAGAGAGTTTGTAGTAGTTTAACGATCAATACTAGCTTCAAAGTAGCTAGCGAAATATATATATATATATATGTGCTAAAACTATAATACAGCTGCAGCGTGACTCTACCACGTTTAATATAAGTAATAATACTTTATCAGTTATTATATATTACATAAATAAGATTTCAATTAAACTTCAGAGGTGTCCTTATGAGGAGGAAGATACACACGGTGCCATAAAATAGCAGTGCCTGCACTTTTATTTTTTTGCCCTGAAGGGTGTAGAGAACCAACTTAAGTATAGGCTTTGAGGCATTTAGTTTTTTTATGTGACAGCGCATCTATTTCCTTCATGTTTTAAATTGACTGCAGTTGTTCTTGATCTGTAATAGCCACTTATTATCAGGCTAACCAAAATTTCGTTTTTTGCTTCAGTTAAAAAAAGATATTTGGATACACTGTGACTAGAAGATGGTAAAACGCTCGGTGTTGAGTGTAAAGGGAACATCTTCATGACAGTAGCTACGTGAAAGCATTTTATATACGTGTCGGAGGATACGGCCGATTGCAGCTAGAATTTTCAACGCGTAAATTTCACTGTGCGTACATGGATATGTGGATTGTGAGCAAAAAAAACCGAATCGATCAAAAGTTAAAGAAAAAGGTAAAGTAAAATGTATTTATTTGATAATATATGGTAATTTTTTATGGACAGTTTAATAGTTATCCACGTTTAGTAGCGGGTTAGAATACCCAATTCCCCAAATCTTCTCGTGGGTGTCGGAACAGGCGACCAAGGGAAACTAAGGCATTCAGGAAATAGGCAGCAACATTTTTCTGGCTACAGGAAAATAACAGTAAAAAAGTATACTTTTGGCAGTATACCTTTCCCAGCAAGACTTACAAAGAAATGGCCCCCAGTCCTTTGTGGTCTTGCTATTCCTGGCTATGGTGGTGACCATGGTTACGCAGTTACCATTTTCACCACGGTCAGCGGGTCAGTGGGTGCTAAGAATATCCGGTGGAGATTCCGTTGCTACCTAAGGCGAGTTGACCTGGCAACATATAACGCACGCGCCCTCAAGACAGACGAGAAGATCCTGGAGCTGGAAGAAGAGATAGACAAATTGCGCTGGGAGATTGTGTCGATGTTGGTCGCGTACCATATACGCAGAATCACCAAATGATATTTGAATATCATACAGGTTTACGCACTAAACTCGGCATATCCCGACGAGGAGGTGGAGGAAATATATGTGGAAATCTTTAGAGACATGCGTTCTGTTACGCGCTCCAGTCAACGATACACTAGCGCCATCTAGTGTCAGGAACGAGAGCGAGGGGAGCATTGAGAAAATGACATCACAAATTACTCAACCGACAGCGCCTAGTCGAAACTCGAACGCTCGGTACCTTGCCCGTGTTTACTTGAACATTCTGGATATTTCTTTGCTAATTTAAATATATAGGCGCTGCAAGATGCGATGGAAGCAGTGTTGATTTGGGCGAAACAAGCGAAGCTTCGGAGTGGAATTAAGTGAATTAGTGTGTTTAAATTATTAGTGTTTTAACTTTAATTGTGTAAAGTAAATTAAAGTGTTAATTTAGGTAATTTTATCGGCAATTTTTATTGTCACGAACCTCAAGCTCGTAACAATTGGTGTCAGAAGTGGGGTAAAATAATGCCGATTTTACCTAAGGAGGAAACGGAGGGTGTCCGTACCCGAAGTCAACGCCAGCAGGAGACGGACCAACGAAGATTTGGTGGTGCAACGCCGCAGACGTCGGAGGGCCAGCCACCGGCTGCAGGCCCGTCGGTAGCTCCTACATCTGCAGCACCTGACTTAGGTGCTCTGATGGTGATGCTGCAAGAGCAGGCTCGCCGACAGGAGGAACAGGTCCGTCAGTTGAAAGAGCAGCTGCAGAGCGGACAGGAGGAACAGGTCCGTCAGTTGAAAGAGCAGCTGCAGAGCGGACAAGAGGAACAGGCCCGCCGACAGGAGGAACAGATGCTCCTCATGAAGGACCTTCACGCTACCTTCGGGAAGGAGATAAAGGAGGTGAAGGATAGGGTTGCTCAGCATGACAAACGCCTGTCGGAAGCTGAAACCCAAATCGCGAAAGCTGAAAACCGAATCGAGAAAGCTGAAACCCGAATCGACCAAGTAAACAATCGGGTTGACAACGTAATGGCTGACATGAAGAAATCACTGGACGAACTCAAACTTGGAGATGGAGCTACAGCTCCCGTAGTAGCTATTACACCTTCGCTACGTGGGTTCAAGGTGCCACCATTCGACGGGACTTCTTCCTGGTCAGCCTACAAAATCCAGTTCGAGGCTGTTATGAAGGCGAACGGCTGGAATAAAAGTCAGGCCATGACTGCTCTCACACTAGGCCTGCGCGACCAGGCCTTAACAGTTCTGGAAGCTCTCGGTGAGGAAGTGACTTATGAGCAACTCCTTGAGGCATTGGAGGCGAGATATGGCGACGCTCACCTGGAACACGTCTTTCGTGCGCAGCTTAAAGATCGTGTGCAGCGCATCAACGAAAACCTGCAGCAGTGGGCTCTAGAGGTGGAGAAGCTGGTGCGAAAAGCTTACCGGTCTGTACCTGCGCTCATTAAAGGGAACCTGGTGCAGACATTTATCGACGGCATCCGTGACCTGGAAGTCAGAGCTGCTGTGAGGCTCGGGCACCATGAGACGGTTAAGGACGCCTTGGCCCATGCACTGGAGGTAGAAGCCGTGCGGCAGGATCATCGTTCCCATCGCGTCAGGGAGGTTGCAGCCGCTAGAGTTCGCGACCGCAACAAAGGATACAGCCCTAGGTGCTATGGCTGTGGGGAAAAAGGCCATCTTCGAATCAGCTGCCCTAAGCGAACCGTTGAAAGGAGAGTTGATCGATCTCGAGAGGGTAGTGCAGCTAACGACACTGCCTGGCGGCGACAGGATCATCGTTCACCTCACGCTAGGGAGGTTACAGCAGTTACGGTTCGCGACCACAATAAAAGATATAGCCCTAGGTGCTATGGCTGTGGGGAAAGGGGCCATCTTCGGTCCAGCTACCCTGAGCACACCCTACGAAGGGAAGGTGAACGGTCTCAGAAAGGAAGTGCGGCTAACAGCACCGCCCAGCAGCAGCAGGAATACGACTTTACTATCAGACACTGCAGCGGGAAATCTCACGGCAACGCAGATGCATTGTCAAGAAGACCTTGTCCTGAAGATTGCAACCATTGTAGTAGGCAAGAGAGTAAGGAGGTGGTATCCGTGCACAGCAGGAAGATCCGGACATCAAGCCGATTCTGGGATGGATGAAGGCCCGTGCTACCAAGCCTAAGTGGAGGGACGTCTCAGCGATGAGTTCAACCACGAAAAGCTATTGGGCCCAATGGGACAGCTTGCTGATTCAGGATGGAGTCCTGTGCCGTAAATGGGACAGTGGTCAAAGAGACAGCTGTCGTTTGCAAATGGTTGTCCCTAAAGCTAAAGTGCCGAATGTTCTACAGTTGTGCCATAATGGTCGTTCAATAGTCCATCTGGGAGTTAAACGAACTCTACTGAAGGTCCGAGAACAGTTTTACTGGGTCCATTATCGTGACGATGTCGAGGATTGGTGTCGTACATGTACAAGTTGTGCGGCCGAACGGGGACCTCGGACACGTAGTAGAGGAGCACCGAAATTGTACAATGTTGGTGCACCACGGGATAGGACAGCCCTTGACATTGCGGAGCCGTTACAGAAAGGCGCAAGAGGGACTCCTAAGATCGTCCATGTGAATCGCTTGGCGCGTTATTATGGGGCCGATAATGCTCGGGACGAGCATGTCTTAGGAGGGGGCAGTGTTACGCGCTCCAGTCAACGATACACTAGCGCCATCTAGTGTCAGGAACGAGAGCGAGGGGAGCATTGAGAAAATGACATCACAAATTACTCAACCGACAGCGCCTAGTCGAAACTCGAACGCTCGGTACCTTGCCCGTGTTTACTTGAACATTCTGGATATTTCTTTGCTAATTTAAATATATAGGCGCTGCAAGATGCGATGGAAGCAGTGTTGATTTGGGCGAAACAAGCGAAGCTTCGGAGTGGAATTAAGTGAATTAGTGTGTTTAAATTATTAGTGTTTTAACTTTAATTGTGTAAAGTAAATTAAAGTGTTAATTTAGGTAATTTTATCGGCAATTTTTATTGTCACGAACCTCAAGCTCGTAACAGTTCCTTTAAAACTCGCTAAACGGTGTTGTCTTAAGACCCTCTCAGTAATGTGGTCTGTGCCCATCAGTGAGACGCAGACTGTAACTTTACTGCATCAAAAGTTGATGCCACATTTTAGTATACTAGTCAAATAATTATTTTAATGATAATACCCTTTCTATCTAGAAATGTGGACAGAATTATCCATTAGAAAAAGGTGATGAAGCTTGTAATGAAAAAAAAACTACGAATATCCTGATCCACATCTCAAAATCTGGGCACCGAAGCCTTGATGGCGGATATGAGAGTCAAAGAAATGGACCAACTCGACTCCTGAATGAGACGGAGCCTGATACGGCATATCCCATAGTCATATCTTACGAGACCCATGGGGCAAAATCGTGTAATGGAATTACGTAAGCCTCCGTCACACAGTTGCTCGCACGAGAACTTGGACATTTCTAGCTACTAGTAGAAAATCCACAAACCAACTCAGTTATGAATAGAATCAAGTCTTGAATATCGGAAATCCATTCTATTAAATCTGTTAAAATTATTTAGTTAAGATCCCTGTAAAACATAAAAATGATGTATGTGTCTTACCTAGTTCCATGAGCACGTCCTATAACGGAAGGTCTTAACTGTGTGCACTGTCCCTGTTACCACTACACCCAACACCACTACACTAGGAAGGACCACCGATGACAATAAAACACGTATTTCGCATCTCGCCTGATGTTGCCTCGCTTAGAGGCGAAACACGTGTCTTGTTTAACTTTTTTTCTAGTCTAAGGGTGATAAACGTGCACACAGTCCACCTGATGGTAAGAGGTTGCTGTGGCTCATAGAAATCTACATCTATCCTCGATTACGGATAAAAAGGCAAATTCGTTGTCACTTGTAAGAACTAAGATGGAATGCCTCGTTTCCAGTATATAGGTCTCCGGCTCTCTACACTCACCATACAAAACATAGCAACGTTAATCTGCTATTTTATGCTGATATTCTGTGAGAGCATGGTTCTTCCCCGACCGAGCTGAACCATTCTTGCTACAACCATACTACTATTATATTTGCAGCATGGCTCTACTACGTTTAAAATTTCCTATAACTATTGCAATTTCAGATTTTAGTACCTTGAAATTTATCTTAATACGCCTGACTACAATTATAACTCAACATATTAGTCTTCTATACATTTACTCATACTATATATTCAACTTAGCACGTGTTAGTTCTAGAGAATCCATTATCTTGAACTAACTTACCTAAGCCATAAGCTTTAGCTTAAAGTGCTTAAGCAGTAAATTTCATCAAGTTCTCCAGAGTATGTTAATTCATTTTATCTGACATTAGAAACTTATCTTATTTATTTAAGATGTGCTAAATAGTTTGTTTGAATATATAATTAGATCATACAATCTTTAATTGAGAATTTTGCGAATTGAAGTACTTTTAAAGTTTTGTCGAAACAAACATTTCTTTAGACATCTAATAAGAACATTACAATGTAATAATTTCATAGTTTTAGTTTGAGTAGTAATAAAACCATCTGATATGTGCATTTTAAAATATTTTGCTATACATAATTTAACTTAAAATAATAATTGTTGTAGCGCCCTCTGGCGAGATACGTAACATAATTAACGCAGTTTTTTTTGTATTATTACTAATTCTGTCATTCAATAAAAATAAAGAAAAATTAAATTTATTTCAAGCAAATTAAAGTCTTGCGTTCGTGGATTTGTACTATGACCACAACACTGTTCCGGAGTTAGTATAACTAATTTGATAAATAATCAGTGCATAAAAACTTTAACTAAAAATTCAGTGTATGTATTATGATTATAACATAATATACTAATTGGGGTGTCTGAGGGTGTGCGTTAATTATGTTACATATTGTATATAATTATTGTTGTTCACGTTAATTTACACGTTCAATGCAGTGAAACGTGCTTTACGGTACAAAAATAAACGGCCATATCCGACCTACCTCGTACATCGTTGTAAACACCGCCATACGTGATCGAACCTCACTCTGTTTTGAACATTTGTAGGGCTTAATTTAAAGAAGAAACATAATTTTCGTAACTAGTTTAAGCTATCTTAATACTAATGATAGCTACATTTATGTTACTAAAATATATTCTATAAGCTGGTGGGCCTTAACCGACTTTTGACTCCTTCGTTGGTCTAGTGGTGATTAGCGCGACTGCTGATAATGAGATTCTGGGTTTGAATCCTGGGTTGGATAAAAATCAGGTGCTGGGTTTTTTCTTACAAGAAATTCACAGTAGCAGCCAGAAGTATGGAAGTTGGCGGTATTTCACCACCGTGTCTCGGGAAGCATGTAAAGCCATTGGTCTTGCGTCTGATCTCTCTCCGGTCGCTTAGGATTGCCGTAACATTGGACTATGAGAGTGACGGAATAGATAATGCACCTGTATTAGAGCATACGCTCGCTAATCTCTCAATGCTCTTAAAATTGCCGTGCAGTCACATAAGACCGCACCTACCCATAGCACTTTAAACCATTAAAACTTATACTCATAGAATACTTTTCTAGAAAGAAATTTATAGAATCTGTACGAAATTTTCTATCCTATGGTCTAAACAAACGTCAGTCACTCTGTCTTTTATTTTTATTCTCCTGTCAATTTACGACATTTGCTGACCACACGAAAATGGCGCAACTTTACTCTGAAACATTAAAACTTATATTTATAGACTACTAGGCTTCTTAGAAGAAAAGTAGTCTATAAATATAAGTTTTAATGGTTTAAAATGCTGTAGAAGTATGCGGTCGCTTGCGACCGCTTGGGATTTGACGGACGCATACCATAAGAACTTATATTTAGACTAATTTTCTATAAAGAAGTTTGGCATTATAGAATCTATACAAAATTCTCTATTCTATAGTTAAAACAAAAGTCAGTTATTCAATAGAATAATCATTACAAAAATACTTTATTGTATTTTGATAACTACATACCAAACGGATGTCGGTAGCGTGAAAATTACTATTATTTCTATACATTACTCAAAATTATTAACGTAGAAAGATAAATTATATTCACACAAAAACTTTCATAACAATTTTATAATATAAAAAAACTGTTCTTAAATAAAATCCAAAAATCAACGCAACAATGTACTCCAACGAACACTCAACAATGACACACTTTGAATAAAGTTACAGCCTATATACGTCCCACTGCTGGGCTCAGGCCTCCCCTCATTTCTGAGAGGGTTTAGGGCAAGGAAGTGTCCGCCGCGCTGCCCAAATGCGTGTTGACGAACTTCACATGTCTTCGAAATATTTTTTTTCTTATTCCTCAGACATACAGGTTTCCTCACGATGTTTTCCTTCACCGCCGAGCACATGGTAAATCAGCACTTAAAATTGCAATTAACAATTTCATTGGTACCGGCGGGAATCGAACCCGGGTTACTCGCGTTCTGTTATATTTACAGCGAGCGTTAACCACTGAGCTACCACGGCTCTCACTTTGAATGTAGTTTATAAATGAATATTTACTGAATTTTTATTCAAGTAGAAGATAGAAAATTTCATATTGATTCTATAATGCCAAAATTTTTCATAGAAAAGTAGTCTTTAAATATAAGTTTTTATGGGTTATAGTAATGTAGGTGGGTGCTGTCACATGAGGCCGCTAGGCATTTGACGGCGTATGGCCGCGGTCTCATGAGACCGCTAGGCGATTGAGGGGCTAATCTCAATTGAGAATGTTCACCGTGACCAAAATTTGGTTTGGAAAACATTATACCCTTACCCGATGGCTATTTTTATTAAAGATAAAGATATCGAGATTGAAAGAAGCGAGAGAGATGTGTAAGCTGTATCTCTGCCTACCCCTCTGAATGATAAACTTGAATTTGAAGTTAACTCATCGTTCCCCCCCCTACCGGAAAGGGCAAAACAACCTCAACCAGGCCAGTAAATTTTTTTTGTATAAAGATGAAGTGTCAAACAAACTTACAGTCCACCTAGTGGTAAGTGGTTACTGCAGTCCATGCATATCTGCAGGTAACTTTAAACAATGACCCGCAAGTCACGCCTCTCTATTAGATCTCCTGCTCCCCGACTGAACGTGAGCCGACATATACGCAAGCGCTCCTCTGAGTTAGTGAACCAACTGCACTTAAACCATGTACTTTTTTTTTGTAAAATGTATAAAACATGTAAATCAATTTTTATAAAGTCGTGACTTTTTACGTTTTTGTTTAAAAGCAACCCACAACTATATTGTAACTTTGTGCAAACTATATTTAAATAGTGATATAACATCAAACATTAATGAAGCTTACTTGAAACTAAATCTTCGATAATATATGAAATTCAGGATTACAACTTTACAACGTGCTCTGAACTTCACGTTAATATATAAGTTAATATATTGAGTATTGTGTAAAGGCGAAACACGTGTCATATTATCGTCGATGATGTGTCTTTCCTATTGTAATCATAATATTGTGGTAGTGTCCACCTAGGTAGCAGGTGATTTTTTTTTTAATAAAGAACTATGAAATAGCATTTTTTGCAATATTATAACAATGTTAAATTATTCTCGTCTGCGATATGCATGGATTACTTTTTTATTTCATACCACCATGTAATTTTCGCTGCACTAAGCGCTAGCAATAAATCATCATTTTAAGCGTTCTCTTGAGACAAGTAAAGTTGGAAAAGTTTTTGTTACATTCTACGTTCATGATAGTTATGAATCCCGACGCAACAATCTAACCTGCGATTGAGAACTTTGATCAAACATTATCTATCACACTGTTTTACTTTGGTCGTTACACAGTTTATTGCATCGTTAATAAATTTGGTAGCTAGCATGATTATTTATAATTTATTACATAAATTTATCTTGATTTCCATCTTTTAGTATTTTCCCAAGTCTATACTGGATGATTTTTTACCGTCTGGAAAAAATGGGGTATAACAGGTGAATAAAATAGAAGCATAGTGCACTGATATTTTACAATTTTTATCAATAAATACTACTGATTGGGATACGCATTTTCGTTTCAATAGTTTTTAATTGATTTATTTATTTAGTTCAGAATTTTTAGTTTTTTTTTACTCCGAACGCTTTTTTAAAATTAGTAGTATTTATTGATAGATCAATGAAATATGTTAACGTAAAATTTCAATGCCATAGGCTTCTATTCCGTTGACCTGTTACACCCTATTTTTTCCAGACGGTAAAAAAAATCATGCGGTATATAATATGATACGTAAAGGGAAAACGTTTTTGCCCTTCTTAAACATATTATGCGCATGGACCGAGTGTGAAATTTGGCATCGTTAAATTTAGTTTAGATAAAAAGTTGAGAAAGCTATTATTTATATTTACTTCAACGTGTTTTGACACATATATGTCTCAAAATATATTAAAGTAAATTAAATTAAAAATACGTTATTTACTTTGATACTACCCAAAGAGCATTATTTGGGCATTATATTATAATCACTATACACTACCTATACCTCAGAGTAACAAAGTATAAACATAAAATGTATGTTTTTACTCTGAAGTAGGATTTCCCGAAGTGTACGCCGCGGCACTCTTGTTTTCCGTAGACAGCAAAAAACGGGCGCGGTGAGACACTCCCTTCTACCATTTTCCGGAAACTAAACTTATGTATTCTCGAGTACAAATAAATTAGATTTTCAGCTATAGCTATAATACAGAGCAAACATCACTGAAACGTTTACTGTGGAGCATGGGATGAAAGCGGTATCAAGCCTTATTCTACGCTTTGAAAAAATGTGTGGAGATCACAAGCTCACTCGTCTCTTGTGTAATTTATCATTGTATTTTATTTCGTTTTGTTTTTGTATGTCAAACTAAATATAAAAACTTATTCTTCATATGGTGGATGTTATTATTTTTGTGCCTATCTACCGAGTATCATTGTACCCTATTTCGACTAGTTAGGGCGTCGAGACAATACTACACCTGTAAATGCGGCGAACTTCTTCTCTTCTCTTTAAAAAAATATTAACCTCACACTAGGATTTTTTCCTGTATCGTGGAAATAGTTTACAAATATAAATTGTACAAGAACAAACATCCAGACCAGGAATTTTTTGTAGGCCATACAAATACTTGTTCCGTGCGGGATTCGAACCCGCGGCCCCCAGCGCTGCAACTCATAGCTATGCCACTGCGTCACGGAGCCGTCTGAAAAGGTTTGGGACCCCTTATCTATGGACAACTTGGTAGACTGTGGTAAAACTTTCACACAGAGTAGAGACTTTTGCCAAAGAATTATAAAATGTTACCAATAAATAATTACTTACAGATTAAGTGAATAACTGAATAGCCACGATGTAGCTATTATTATATAGCTGAAAGATGCAGCATGAATGGATTGGCTACAACGGGTAACGATTACGCTCTCACATAGTAGCACCTTAGTTCTGTTGTAAAAGTAGAGAACCGGAGAACCTTTCTTTAGTAATGAGGTATTTTATCTTAGCTCTTCGGGGTGACAATGCATCTACATTTTGATTTTTAATCGATGATAAATATAGACACACAGTATCCACTTATCATGAGGTGAAATATGCGTTTGCTTATCATGCATAATCCATAAAATAAAAAACATTTTTTTTTGTGGCATAGGGGGCAAGCGTCCCCTAGTTGATGTGTACAATTTTTCGTGACTTACTTCGTTCTTTGAAAGATGGAAAATATCGTCATTTTACCTTTTTTATATTTTGTTATAACTAATTTAAAATATTGTAAAGTAAAAACGTAAAAATTTAAAAAAATAAAAAAAACAGGCTACTTGCTGCAGGCAGATGTTTAGAATTGGAAACAATCAATTGTCTACAACTTGAAAGGTACATTTATTCCTTCCGTTACAAAAAGCCTTATTGTAAACAAAAACTCCAAATTGCCAACAAATATTACTCTGTAAATTCAATTAATACAGATAGGAAACCAAAATCCGTTAGTAATCAAAAATTTGTTTCTAATTCCTACGGTTTTGCAATTTGGACGTACACTTATATTTTCACAATTTTTATTTTAAAATATTAACCCATTATCTATAAAAAACTGAACGGTTTTGCTCACTTACGTCATCACGGTATTTAATTACAACGAAAATATAGAAACATAGCCGCAATCAAGGAATTCGAGAGAATTTAATTACCTATAACCTTAGAGGTAGAACAAACCCCAAATATATCATATTAATAAATCTCCAAAGTCACCACCTTATAGTGGCGGTCTAAGAATATTCGCTATTTTATTGGTATCGTTTAGGGAAGCAAATTAGGAGATGGATAGCAAATTAGCAACCGCGTTGGCCAACCCACTTGCAAAGCGTGGCAAGTATGGTAAATATCAAAAATATATATATATATATATATATATATATATATATATATATATATATATATATATATAATATCAAGCCATCTATGGGGGAAGGACTATTTTCAGCAGTGGACTTTAATAGTGTGTTTAACGGTAAAGTTACTACTATTAAATTATTAGTGTTTGCTTTTTAATAATTTATTAAAATTTGAAACTCATGCGATGAATAATCGCAAGTATAAATTATAATTTCTAAGATTTTGAAGGCAGTTTTGTTGGAAGTTAACGATAACGCGACGCGAATAATAGGTAATCAAGTAACGTCCTTGTGTGAACTAGCTTGAGCACATCGAATCGCGAAAGCGTTAAATTACACGGCCCGTTCAAGCGACCTCGTAAGCCACTTAAAATCCTATGAGCGTCTGTATCATAAATAACAAATTAAAAAAAAAACAACAGATATTTTATAAATGGAGGAGATGCTCCATTCGATTGTATGTTCTTTTTTATGTAAATCAAGAAATATTTTCTTCACTTGAAAACATATTTTAATGATCCTCTCTTTTATTAATAGGGTTTTACTTAAGTCCACATAAAGAAGATATTCTGCGCATAAAGGAGTATAAAAGCAAATAAGGTTTTTAATTTAAGTATTTAGATGAAAATCTCAATACAAAAAATTCTCAATTTGTGATATTTCCGAATCCACTAAAATGTGTCAAAATTAGCATTTTTTCCATCATGATTTCAAATGTCATTCATTAAAAAGTGTATTTGTATGTGAAAATGCATTTATTTTTGGTTTAAATTGCCACGTGATAACTTAAAAAAATCCTTTTCATGGGTGCGTAATAAAATATATCGGCCCATTTCTTTCACTGGGTTTCATTAGATTCAACTACAGGTAAAGCCATAAAATTTTTATATCTCTCGATAGATTTCGATTGAAACTCAAATGAACGAGAAATCGAAAACACAAATAATCGGATAAAACATAAGTAAATCACAAGAACATAAAAAATTGAAGACCCAAACAATCCAACAAGAAACAAATACACTATAATCTTAGAATTCAATAAGAAACTAATCACAACAAAATTGATTTGATGTGACAAATAAGTCACAAAAACAAACAAAAGCAGAGACATAAATAATGTAATGAGACACAAACAACAAAAACAAACAATAGCAAAGCCGCTAATAATCCAATGAGGCACAATAAAATAACATAAGCAAACCATATCAGAGCCACTAACAATCCAATATAACGCAATTAAATCACAAAAACAAACATAAGCAAACCACTAATAATCCAATAAGAGATAATGAAATCACGAAAACAAACAAAAGCAAAGTCATTAATAACCTAGTAAGCCTTGTGGTGGCTCTATAAGAGAATCCATCTCACCAATTTGTACAGTGGTTGAGGCTATGTCAGAACTATCTTTTAGTATCCGATAAGTGGCGGTATATCCATCTCATTTACGCCAGACATAAAATACCCAGACTGGCAATACGCAGCAGCAACTTTGACGCTGCTGCTGGGTGAGACTAGATAGACTCCCAGACAGAAAAGGTGTCCCATATCTAGTTTTTTTTATAAAAAAATATTAACAATTCTATAAACATTACTAATATTCCCTTTAACTTAAACCCTCGTGGTAAGTTTAAATTGCTTGTGTTACGAGTGGTTCACGCCAGTAGTCGAATGGCGGAAATAACAAGTTATATGTTTTTTTTATATAAGAGGGAGCAAAAGAGGATGCAGCTCCCCACCGCCACCCATGAACAAGTGCAATACCACGGAAATTACAGGTGCGTTGCCGATTTTTTATAAAAAATTAGGCTCTGTCAAGATCTCTACGTCAATCCTTATAAATATTTTTATAAGATAATGAAATAAAAACAAAATTAAATCAGTATCATTGTAAACACGATGTTTTAGTAGAGAACTGAAAAGCTAATATTGGTACAACTTAACTTTCTTACTGCGTTCCTAACTAGTTGGCTCGGTCGATTCCGTAGGTCGCGACTCGCATATGGATGAGAATAAATAGTCACCACTTCTAGTTACAACTTACATTTTTGCTCTGTTCAAGCATTGGACCGTAAAATTGAGTTTCCTTTAAAATTTTATTCGAAACAAAAGTAGTAGATTCATCTAGAAATTTAATACTCCTTACTGTATTTTAACTCTGTTACTATATATAATCTTAAATAATAATGTATTTCAGACCCAATTAGGTCCATGACAGCCATTTTTACCTGAGAATAGCCCGACCACTTTTATACGTGGTAGAGACACGCCTCAGCTATAGCATAATTGTAACACGAATGGATCGGCTCGACCGGTGTAGAACCACGCACTCACAGAATACCAGCGGAGAATATCAAAATATATAAATTTCCAAACTAGTCGGGAGTTGATATCGATTTGTCATAACATAGGGTAGCATCACATGAGTAAAGAAACGTAGCATCAAATAGACTGTATGACGTCAGCATAAACTGAATGTGGCAGACATCAATGTTCAAGCTAAATTATAGACAATAAGCAAACATCGTACATGGTTTCGCATAAAAAGCTTAGTACATTTCAAGTCATTATATTTTGTATATAGAGTATAATTTACATAATATATTCGTTATAAAGACGATGATTTTTTTATCGCTTCTACAGTTAACGTTTTCACAACCTTTTTTATATGTTTTAATGGACCACAAAAAAATTACAAAATAACATGTTGCGGAAATTTTATGTTTATTTTATTTTATGTATATTGTTTATTTTATTTTATGGCTCGACCAGGGAAGCAACACGCTCTCGTCGTAGAATACCAGTGTAAAATAGCAGCTTAAAGCCACTACGTTTTGTGTGGTTATTGTAGAGATTTTTTATGTTGTCGAGCCAAACTGCAGCTATAGTATGGTTGCAGCTCGGATGCCAATGGGTAAGAGCACGCTCTCACGGACTACCAGCGTAAACTTGCGGCTTAATGCTGTGTTTTGTATAGTTAGTGTGGAGAACCGGAGATCTTTTTTACTTCAAACAAGGCATTCTATCTCAGTCCCTGAGGACTATAGACAAAATGGAGATTTGTTGTCACACCTGAATGACAACACACTACATTTTGGTTCTTAGTTGAGCACAAATGTAGATGTCTATGGGTCACAGCATTAACTTACCATCAGGTGTACTATGTGCTAGTTTGTTACCCTTGTTATATAAATAAACGTCCAAGTGCGAGTCGAACTCGCACATGAATGGTTCCGTACCATCGTAAAACAGAAACAGAAACACGTTTATCGAAGCCCCCTTTAATTTTTATTATTTGTTTTTATAACGGCAACAGAAGTAAGCATTCTGTGAAAATTGTAACTGACTATCTATTACGAATCATGAGATACAACCCGCTGGCTGACAGACAGACGGACAGCGGAACGGACGGACAGCGGGGGCTTAGTAATAGGATCCCGTTGGTAACCTTTTGGGTACGGAACCCTAAAAAGGCTTTGTGCAAGACAGGTTTATAGGGAATGTGTATGTGCGAAGCATAGGATCATTCTATTCTTGCAGTCTCGTAAACCGTTAGGATGGCAGTTAGATGTGCTTACCACAGCATGGGGATAAAATATCACCAACTTTCTTACGACGGACTGCAAATGAGAACAACATGACAAAACAGAAAATAAATGATTTTATTTCGAACTGGGACTCGAACCCGAAACTCCATGTAACCAGTAAGCTCGCGTACAAGCACCAAACCTAGTATTGTGATAAATATTAAGATACATATATAAATAAATATTGTACTTGTTCCACTTACACCTCTCACCTCACCTCTGTCTACAGCTCAGTGGATATGCGCTCGCTTCAAATTAAAAAATATGCCGCACATTCGAGAGCGGATCCAGCCAGCATCAAATTGAATTGTCGTGAACGTAAAAATCGTGAAAATTTCTACATCGTACATGTGTACGTTACAGAACTTAAAAAATATTTTGAGAATAAATTATGAGACATCAAGGGAGAGCAGTGTACTTTACCGTTCGTCAAAATCCTTTTAAAAATGACAGTAAGCCTGCAGCGCTATTTATGTCCAATTGCTCTATTGGATCGATAAACAATTTTCCTTACTTCTATCCATCCATTTTAACCTCATAGGAAGGATTTATCCGTAGCCAATATTGGCAGGTGGGTTGTAAATTGCAGTTATTTATCATTCGAGTTGTTAGTAAGAAGATGCAACCTATTTTCTGGTTTAGTTACACTTTGTCGCTTCGTTCGACACACCCGGGACGATATGTATTACTGTATATTCTTACACCTCTACTACCCACTACACAATTTCTTTGTGTAATATTTTTTTTACTTAGGTCTAAAAAACTTTGCTAGTAAACTTTTTTATTAGTTTGTAAGCAGAGAAGAAAAAATACTACGGTCCCGAAAGACTGTCTTAGGACAACGTCAGTAAAACAGGATAAGATTAATCAAGAAAACTTTTACGAGCGACTTGAGCTTACTAGAGTTATAACATAGTCACGTTGTAAAAAACTGGCCTGCTGTTTTGTAATGAAACAAGAAAGATTTAGATGAAATGCATTATCACAGTTACTGCTAAACTTGTTTGAAGGGAAATAATTTTTTTACTTACCATGAAATAAAAATGTTTTATGTAAAACTGAAGTGGCGAACAAACTTAAATTTCACCCGATAATTGTTGGCTACTGCAGTCCATGGCCTTCAAACAAAGAATGCTACGGTTGTGTTGTCTACTCTGAGAACTAAGATGGAATCATTCACAATCTGTGTAGCTACACTGGCTCTCTGTGCTGTCAATGCTATTTGGCGGCAGCAATATTAGCTATTTCTGTATTATATTATGGGTACACGCAACAAAGCAAACCGTCCCATAGGTAGAGAAGGAGTCTTTGCACCTCGTAAAAAGCGCCCTATTGCTGAGTCTAGATCTTAGAGGTGTCGAAGAAACTGTGGCGTTCTTTATTTGAAATTTGTAGATTGTTCTAGGGCTTTATCAAACACTAACTTTCAGAGGGAGTGTAAACTCATATGTCAATCCAATTTTATAAAAAAAAAACACTATTTTATTCTTGGGTTGACTTTTTATCAAAGTTTTTTTTATGTGTTTTTAAATATCGGTTCATACGTGGTAGAATAATGCTGCAGCTATTTGTGGTTGTTGCACGAATGGGTCGGCTCGACTGGGAAAGGACCGCGCTCTCCGGAAATACCAGCGTAAAATAGCGAGTTTATGTAGCTGTGAATTTTACGGTGAGTGTAGAGTCCCGGAACCCTTATCACTGGAAACGAGGCATTCTATTTTAGTGTCCGGGGGTGACAACCCATTTGCATTGTAATACTTAAACGAGGATAAATGTAGATGAGTATAGGTCACAGCAACCATTTCAAGTAGACTGTGTGCTTATCTGCCGGTCTTTTTCTATTAAAAATATATATCAGAAACATGCTGTAATGGGTATTTTGTAGTGGATATTGCCACCAGAATGATATGTATGTTTATGAGTCGGTGATATAAATTGTATAATTATTTATTTTGTGCAAAAATCAAACATGCAACCGACAGCGTCGTCGCCACTGCGCTACCGTAAATTTTAACTTTCTTTGTTTTTATCGCTACTTTCCAAAATGAGAAAAGTTTGAACCAATTTTTGTTCATTATAAGGTAATGTGATTAATTTTTGCGATCCAAACTGTGTAACCCAAAATTTATATCGTAGTTTCATCTTTCTTTTTTGTGGGGCTTACCCACAAAGTTTACCCACAAACTTTAACTTTAAAGCAAATAAAGTACTAGGAGCTAGTATTGCTTTACTACCTATTACAGGCGCTAATTATTAAAAAATAGAACTATTTTTATAGATTATAAATTAGGTGAATACTTATTGAAAGTAATTTAAGTTTTACCACTGGTTCGAAAAAATGCCTTTGACTTGGAAAGAACCTGCAAGAAATCCTAGAATAAATATTTTATACAATTAAGTAAGTAAACATATAGAAACAACATGGTTATGATCATTTCATTCCCAGGGGTTGTTAAAATACAAATAGAATGTTTTTATTCAATATCTTCTTATAAATAAAAATCAATTGCCGTCCGTTACTCTCACTGAAACTCGAAAACGGCTCGAACGATTTTAAGGATTTTTGTTTGTATTTGAGTTGAGGTCGCTGGATGGTTTAAAAACTCCATTGGACTCGGTAGGTGGCGCTGTTGTCGAGATACAGAAATCGCCCGTGAGAAGCCGGGGCGGAGCCCCAGTGGATTATAAATAATGCTTATTGAAAGTCACTCATACGTTTTTTTTACCACTGTTTCTGAAAATACCTTTGTCCTAGGAAGAACCAGCAAGAAACCCAGCGGGACTTTATATCAATCATTTACTCTTTAATAATATAGTAAACCTTATTAAATAATGTTTGCTTAATTATGTGTGCTGGCATCTGTTTCATTCCCAAGGGTCCAGTATAATTACAAGCCTGATTCGTATGAAGTTAGCAGCAGGCTGCCATAGGCTGCAGTAGCCTCTCACCATCAGGTGAAGCTTCAATTCTGCACACTATTTATATCAACACCGGCTTCAAAATGAGGTGTTACGTAGATGTTTTATAGTTCTTCTTCTTTTAGTTAGTTAACATCAAAAATATCTATATCTATGTCTCAGTAATCTGATATACTCAGTATTAGTCTACAGGGATGACAACGCATCTGCATTTTGATCTTAATAGAAGATAGACGTAAAAGTTTATGGGCTACAGCAGTCACAATAGGTTGACAGTTGCCCCGTTTGACACATAAAAATACATTTAGCTGAAATTTTCTTCAAAAATTACGCATTGAATGACATCGATAATGTTTAAAGACCTCGTGTACATTCATGGCTTGATAATAACTACCGATTAAAGCTCTTATTGGGGTTTAATAAAGCACACATGCGTGTAAACCGCTATATTAGTGTACCTAGCTCCGGCAATCAGCGATGATACTGCTTGAATTGCATTGCGAGTGGATATGTGCATCATCTAAAATTGTAATATACAACCAGATCACATTTCTCAAATTTTTTTATCATAATGATTTCTAATGTTTAACACGAATATTAACTTATTTTATCAACCAGACAGTAAAGATGATGGCTACTCCAATACAAACATTTTAAGCTTACCAGGAGTATTTTATATATAAAGAAAAAAAACTTTTTTATACCGTATTTGTTCATTGCCTGTTTTTTCGTGTTGTTCTTTAATACTACTTTGGGAGTATTTTTATTACTTTATATGCAAATTTTACTTTTTTGTTTGTATGTATCAAATAAATGTTTCCCTTTGTGAAATAATGAGCAAAAACAATAACTTATTGAAGCAAGCCGCAGCCTTTTTGAAGTTTGATCATTCTCATGAAGGATTACACGCAATTTCCGCTTGAAACCAACCCTCTGCGTACACAATTTATTATGTCATTTAGATTATTATTCATTTAAAGTTGGAGGGTGACATTGAATCACAAATATTGATTTAAATTTTAATAAGTAGCAAGCTTATCAGAATATTACAACAAAGGGAAATTGTTTTATTTTATGAACTTTTAAGAGGCTACGATAATCTATATTAGAGCTTGCTATATTAGATGTTGCGGAGGAGTAAAACAATCGAACTATTACGCCACGAAAGTGTCTTAAGATATGACTACAGTAAATGCCATAAAGATATCATAGCTCCTATACAACATAGTCTTCGACGAATCCCGAAACACCATCTTTTATCGTTTTTCAGATAACAAAACCCTTACCTGCCCCAGAGGTTTAATGAAGCGATTGCTATTCTGTCTGCCAAGAACTGTGACTGCTTATCATCTCAAAGAATGCCATCGTAAACGTACAAATTTATGCTGCTGTGTTTCATATGTTGAGTGTAGAGAGGAGAAATTCAAACACTAAAAAGGAAACCTTGCGCTTTATCTTAGTCATCAGAGGTAACAACGCATTTGCAATTTAATTCTGAATCGAGTGTAGATGTGGATGTCTATTGGCCTCGGCAACCATCGCAACCATCAGGTGTGAGCTCGTTTGTCACTATTTTCTCTAAAAAACTAAACCTAATAAATAATTAATATAAAATCATATACTTAGCAAAAATAACCTATTAACAGATAATTATCCGCCGAATTCGTATCAGTAGATCAATCAATTTAAGTTAATTAATATGGCAGGCCAAAACTTTTTCCGATGCGACATTGTTCTTTGAGGAGTTTGAGTTTATCCAATAGTTTCAGGGCCATAATAGATTAACAACGCTCGGTTCCAACTTTTCTCATTTTCTAACAGCAAACTAAAAACGTGGATTTAGTATGAAATTACGACAATTTAGCACAACTCCTGTAACCCTTTTATGTTAGATTAAAAACATAAAAGGGATGCTTTAAACTTGTTCAGAAAGAGTATATTCTTAAAAGTTGTAATGTTAACTTTAATTTTAGGTGACCAATCCGATGGACATCAACAACTTTAAACAAAATGTCTCCAGATGTGTTGTCATTATCTGGCTCTCTATACCCTTCAGACAAAAACACAGCAGGGCACTGCTGCTGGGTGGCAGAAATAAATAAGAGGATGGTCTCGGTATCTGTGCATCACAGTATCCACTTATCATCAGATGACTGTCAGTACGTTTATCACACTTAATTCTTTAAAAAAATTCAATATTTAGTTCCACTGCTTAAGAAGACTTTACTTACCTACTCTATTTAATTACAAATTTTAAGGATTTTAGTGTCGTCAAGTTATTATACAATACAAGATTGAAATGATACAACATTGAAAATCGGAACCACAGAGTAGATGTAATTAGCTCTCTTTCTAGCTTGTCAGCTTAAATTTTAGTTCTGCTCGTAGCACGTTCGCAATCGAGTTTTACTATCAGATAAACGATACTATGATACAATTTCAAATAAATGGAATAACCTTTCTAGCTTCCGTTTAAGCTTTCACTGTTTTGCAAATATTATTAACCGTTTCCTGTTACTGCTTATGTAATGGTTTCTGAACTTCACACGCATTGCAAAATCAAAGCCAAAAGTTTGGATTAAACTACGTTCAGGGATTTTATCACGTTTAATTAACGTTAATGTTAATTACTCAGTTTAATTTTCGTGGTTTTAACAATATTCGTTGTAGTTTATTTTACGTAGTAAAGACACGGTGAAGCTATATTATATGGTTGCAGCAGGAATAAGTCGGCTCGATCAGACAAAGACCACGCTCTCACAGAATAATACCTTAAAGTTGCTGCTCTATGTTGCTGAATGTTGTATGGTGGGCGTAGAGAATAGGAGGAATCTTTTTACTAGAAATGACCCATAAACTTCAGGAATAACAACGGATCTGCATTTTAATTCTTAATCGAGAATAGATATATGTGTCTATTGGGATCAGCATCCACTATGAATAAAATTATTGTCCCGTTTAATTGAACTTGCATTTAATACTGGGTAAGCAAAAAGATCTACATGAACGCACGTTAGAAAACATCCTACAGTCTACAGTGCCTGTAAACAGGAATAGTGTTGTCCCCTTCATTACATTTGATTTGATAGAGCAAAAATCCTCAAAAAAAAAACCATGAAAGAATATGAATTGCTAACCATGATGATTCTTTAGATTATCTCAGAGAGTTTTACCATAGGTGCCGCGTTTGGAAGGCTGTTTACAACCGAAGTTTTTTTTTAAATTTTTATTTAACGTATCAGGACCATACTAATGCACTTTTCCATCCATTTTTCTACGGAATCAATCGGACCTCCTATGTCAATCAACGGAACGGAAATCTACGTAATCAACCGGATAGTGGCTTTTTGTAGGAATGCGTGGCTTTAGAGGTATTCTCATAACATTTCCTACAGATCCTCTTTAGGAAATGCCAGGGTTGGTGCGTAAATCTGCACGATCTTCAACAAATACCGTTTATTGATTATGATTATAAGGTATGCAACTCTCTTCGACACAAGATACCTCCTTATGAGAGATGGACGCCCTCCCGTGATAAAATATATCGCCGCATTCGAGGATTACCGTATAATCCCCTTCTCTTCGGACCTCAGATTATGCAATTACATCGCAGCGCAACTTATCTATCTTTTCTTCCAACTCAAGGATAGTCTCATTAGTATGGTAACGTGCGTTATATGTTGCCAGATCGAGTCATATTAGGTGGCAACCGAACCACCACCGCAAATTCTTAGCAACCTCTGCGCACCGTTACCGTGGTCGCCGCCGTAGCAAGTAATAGCGGGGTCGCCGGGGACTGGTGGCCGTAACTCTCGTCATAGAAGATATATTTCCATAATTGCCAGGCTCGGCGAGTGAGTTGGCAACCGCAGTTTTTATTTGTATTATTGTTGTTATCAGAAAGATGCTGCTGCCCATCTTATGCCTGTTTCCCTCTGTCACATCTTATGACAACCGCGGGAACAAATTCGCCAACACGCATTGGGTCAGGGCGGCGGACACTTCGTTACCATAAAACATTCTTATAAATGAGAGAGGGTCTGTGCCCACCAGTGGGACGTACATAGGCTGTAACTTTTGGGTTTCCTTTTCTGCCTAGGATTCTTTCTCGGTAGGTACAACCTTCTCACCTTTGTTATACGTTCACTGCTGAACACAGGTCTCCCTCATAGATTGCCTCATAGGGGGTAATTTGCCATAGTTGCTACGCTTGGCACGCGGGTTGGCAACTGCAGTCTATTTTAATTTTCACTTGCTATCTGGAAGACGCTGCTTCCTGGTTTGTTCCCTCTGTCACCTTTTACGACACTTAAGGGTAAAATATGGTAGTGGATATTCTTAAACGCCACTACATGGCAATATACGCTATATTGCCGTGTAGTGGCGATTAAGAATCTCCTATACATACACGGCCCTAATCATAAACATGTGAAACTTAATAAAATATGTATAACTTTTTTTAATATGCCAAGTGTTTTTTTTTAAATATCACTATTCAAGTTCATCGGGAAGTTTACAAGCAATTACTAACTTCGACCCGAACAAACATACACGAAAGCAAGCTATAAAAAACATCGACATTTATAATAAAAACGACGTCAGTTAGAAAATTTGAAAGTTTCCATGACAGTAAAAATAGACAGGCATAGTATAGTTAATATAACGGTTATAATTTATAGTTAATTAGTTGGTAGCTCAGATGGTTAACGCCCGCTGTAAATATAACAGAACGCGAGTAACCCGGGTTCGAAATCCGCCGGCACCAATGAAATTGTTAATTGCAATTTTAAGTGCTGATTTACCACATGCTCGGCGGTGAAGGAAAACATCGTGAGGAAACCTGCATGTCTGAGGAATAAGAAAAAAATATTTCGAAGACATGTGAAGTTCGCCAACACGCATTGGGGCAGCGCGGCGGACACTTTCTCGCCCTAAAAACCTCTCAGAAATGAGGGGAGACCTGTGCCCAGCAGTGGGACGTATATGGGCTGTAACTTTACTTTAACTTTTAACGTTAGTCATGCATAGGTAATAATGGAATCAAATTTCATAAACAATATTCAAACAATGAGGAAGGAAACCTTAAATCTCTTAGCGTACACTATCCTTTGTCAGACGGAGTTCGTATTTTCCCTCGGGCATTCAGTATCAGCACAAATTAAACAATCGATTAAAACGAACCGAGAACTATTACCAGTTTGATTATTCCCTGCGGGACAAAGTGTAATTTCCCATTTGTTCCCTACTACTACTCCGTTTGAATATTATCTTATTCTATTAAAATGCAGTTATAACAATGATGATTATTAATTATAAACTAACTAAGGATAGCATTCTGACATTAACTACAAAATTTATAAAAAATAAAATAAAAGAACAGATAGATAGCTGGCGCAAAAACCAATGCCCCGGGAAGTCCACAGTATGTGATCATGTCCTAGACAAACCCCGCCCTTACATCCATCCATAGATCACAAATCGAAAAAGAACATCGATTTCTACCATGGCTATTAAGGCTTTTGTAATTAAAAAAAAATACATTTTAATTTCAATAGAGTTCAAATACAAATTAATTTTTATGTAAATACAGATAATGAGACAAAACAGATCTTTAAAAAAATTACTTCCTCTCCGTTCAATCCTTAGTTAGATATAGAAATATAATAGGTACAATTAAATCTACTAAACTATTTAATAATACTATTTATGTTATATAATTCATGCTATAGTTGTATTGAAATTTGTCACATAAATTGTATTTTCATTTATATACAATGATATTACTAAATTATATATTAATAACATATTCATATAAGGATATTTACAATATTTAGTCAAATAGAATGTTAAAAAAAATTATATATGCAACATCATTGCAATTTTATGTCTACCGATGCATCGCTTAAATATTAGGTCGTCATCTATGAAATTGCCGTTTTAACGGAACTAGTAACGTATTTTTTTTTCTATATTAACCATGCAATCGATGCGTCTTTGTCAACGCAGTGGCAGTTTATTCATGGCCTTCCTTAAGAAAGCAGATGGTCGGGAGGCAACAAATTCCTCAAAGGTGTACTGCCTATATAGTATTGAATTTTTTTATCCAAAAATTTATCCAAATTCTGGAAAAAGAAGAAGACCGTAGGCATATGGTCTGGTGAGTACGGCCGATAACGGTGAGCTCCCAACCCCGACTCTTGTAACTTAGAGACCGTCTGTTGTGCAGTATGAGGTCGCGCGTTGTCGATTGACCAAAGCTGGTTGGAGACCTGCGAGCTTCTCGATCATTGTGTTCAGTTCTTCACAGTACACATTTGCAGTAATGCTCGTCCCATTTGGCGTTTATGTTTCAAACATTAAGCCCCAGAGGGCGTATTTTTTCGCTATGAACGCGATCTTGGAAACAAATTCAAATTTCAAATTCATTCAGTTTGACATTTGTTTACGTGAATGTGTTCCTTTGCTTGTTATTGTAGATTTTTGTGGATTTTTCGACGATTTTGGCTTGCTTTTTGGACTTCGTACCTTGAATTTATTTACGTTAATTCACGGACTTCTTTTCGGATTTTGGATTGCCTTAAGACTTAGATTCCGTCGACATTTAGAAACGACATTTAACAGGGCTGCTGAAAAAAGATGTAGTGTACCTTATTGCAACAAAAAGTAGTGTATTTATATCATAAAATTATTACAACGTACAAAAATAAAACCTACTTGATATTATTTGTTTTAACATCGCTGTAATTGCGATAGCCTGAACATGTACCAGGTTAGTTTTACGTGTTGTTCATAAAGAAATATAAATAATTTTAAGGTACAAAACAAAAGAATAAATTATTTAATGTTTTAATAAGCATGAAACCACTTATCTCTACTAAAACTTATTCATATCCACTTAATATAAGAGGATTGAAAATCTCATTAAATTAGCTTTATATAATAATACTATTTAATTTATTTGGTGTTTCAGGATCGGATGATGTTATATTACATATATTTCCAAACGCAAGCAAACAAACTGATCGATTTCGTTCTTGGGTGTATGCCAATGGTGGAGACATTTTAGCAATGAACGATGACAGTATATTTAAGTACCGCAGAGTATGTCATTTCCACTTAGAGTCTAAGTATTACACATGGAGTAAAAGACTTGCACCTAATGCAGTACCAACTTTACATTTGTCAGGTAAATGATGTTTGATTCAATGTGTGTTGAGGCTCAATAATTTTTGGTATTATGTAAATAAGATTTATTTTGAATATAATATTCAAATTTTTTATTCAATTTGATTTTAGTTATGAATATGATATTTACTAGCTGTTACCCGCGGCTTCGTCCGCATGGTCACTGGGAAATAAACTATCCATTGCTTTTTGAATTGAAAGAAAACTGAGTTTTGTAGATTTGTTAGAGATGCAGCCATTAAAAGGAAACTGAGCAAAATTGATTCGTCAGCCTATTTAAATGTTTTGAATCGCAGCGTTTAGGAAAGCATGAAAATAGCCTGTTTATTCCAAAAGGAAATGGGATATTTTTTTAATTAAAGGAAACTGAGCATAATTATCCGTCAGGGATGCAGACTTTTGAAAAGAAACTGAACTAAATTGATTCTTCAGAGTTGCAGTTTTCTGAATTGAAAGGAAACTGAGCCAAATAAAAGATCCGTCAGAGATGCAGCCTTTTGAGTTGAAAGCAAACTGAGCTTAATAGGTCCGTCAGAGGTGCAACATTTGGAATTGAAAAAAAACTGAGTTAAATAGGAAATTTTGAAATGAGAGGGAAGATCTGTGGGAATTCTGATTAATTGATTGTGGAAATTTAGGAAAAAAAACCAACTGAACACTATTTTAAGACGCTACTGTACATAATGTTATATGTTTTTCCATTCGGGGAAAGAATGTGGAGATTCTAGGCATTTGACACACGCGAACATGCTACATACAGCTGACCATGAGAGAAGCACGGTTTTTCTAAGTTGACCCCCGCTACCTGTACCGTTTTTCATTGCGCTTTATTAATTGGCATTGCAAAACTGAGCTTAATAGGGATCAATTGAAAAGGAATATCTCTGGAAATTACAGGGATCCGTGGTATAATAACATTTTCACCTTTTCCTACGCCTGTCAAAATTGTAGCACCGATTATGTTCCGTCCAAAATGTGTCACACGCAGCCTTGTCCCATTACATATCCGAGGATCATCTAAATTTCGCATTACCATGACTGGGATGCCTAATTTTAATTGAAGCTTATGTGAGGGCACACCTGACAACTCTAGAGAATTTAGAAACTCTGCGGGATATGAAGTGCTCTGTTCTGTGTCCATAACTCTGTCAACTGACAAATACTCTGTTATTTCTCCTGCTACTTCACTTAATATATCTGAATTTATTTTGTTAACGCTCTCATTTTTGATGCAATAATCGCCCTTTCACGTAACCATTTGTCTTCATGCATGTTGTTCGATAAATCTGAATAAACGCTCGCAATTCATTCGGAATGACTCTGTACTTAATTACAAAAACCTCTCGTCAATTTAACGCAGCGCTCAGTATCCCTTTTGCAACCGCCCATCGCCAATTTTTAATAGTGTATAAGCATAGTTTCCAGCATTGATATCATTATATAAATGTACTCTCATATTCTTAGTTAAACTGAATTTTGTCACCTTGTTCCATAAAATAGACGACTTGAGGCATACTTTAATTTCATCTGCAGGTGTGCCCTTTTGAATGACAGGTAAAGTTTGGCGAAAGTCACCAGCCAGTAAAACCACCATTCCTCCCATTACATTGGTATTGCTGCGCAAATCCTGGAGCGTTCGATTTAGTGCTTCTACAGCTTTTTATGCGATATTGTACTTTCTTCCCACACTAAAAGTTTGCATTGTCGTAGCATTATACTTCGTGCACTATTTTTGCTAAAGTTGCAGATCGGCGATTCTTCCTGGGCTAGATTTAGAGGGAGTTTTAAAACAGAATGTGCAATGCGGCCCCCCCCGCTTAGCAGCGTGGCGGCTATACCGAAGGAAGCTACGGCCACGGCAATGTTTTTATCTTTCCGTACTTGCGCTAATAATAACTTTAATAAAAATGTCTTCCCATTTCCTCCAGGGACATCTAAAAAGAAAAGTGCACCATTTCCAGATTCAATTTGTCCTAATACTTTGTCAAAAACTCGTTTTTATTCGTAAAGCAAGCGGGGTACAAATTCGGCTACTGCTGCTGCAAAGTTGGTGTATCGTAGTTTGTTTCACGTATAATTTCATCACTAAGTTCATTTTCGGTTGTTCGCTGAAGGCTTATCATTCCAAAGTCGCTTAATTTTTTTGCCTACCATTACCATTACTTTATCTTCAATTTTTCCAAGTGCTTCATTATAAATGTGTTCATTGTATGTCATTTTTGCGTGTCTCTGCTGTAACCTTCGCAAAATATCTTCCGCCATGTACTCTTTATATTTGTTCCACAATTTATGTGCAATAGATAGCCCGCAAGATGATATGAGAGTTGCATAAAGATCCCTAATTTTGGCTGGTGACTGGCACTGCACAGCTTCCTCCATGGTTTTATCCCAGAGATTTCGTTTTCTAAAAGAAGCAGAGCTTCACATGCTTCTCTATAAGTTGCGCATTCCTGACCGTTGACAGTTTTAAGGTCTTTATATCCTGTAGGACCCCCAACATGGTGCAGCATTAATCGTAAACAGAAACATTCAAAATTAGTTACATGGACGGTATACACACGACCAAGGGCATCTGATGACTTTACACCGGGCCAATTTGCAACAGGCGCGCCTTGAATACGGCGTTTCCACTCCTTCCTAGATGTGTTCCAAGTATAATAGCGGGGGACTTCAAATATAACAACGTTTTTGCAACGGGGTCTATTTGAAAAAATTGAAAGAAGGCTGTTAGTGTAGTTTTTAGCGGTGATGCAATTCTTTCTTGGAAATTTCTTTCGGTGAAATATACACGCTCTCCATTTTCTAAGTGCACAGCAAGGTGAGTAACTGTTGGGTGCCTTTCGTGTAAAGTGAAGCAAAGGAGACGCCACGCTGCCTCGTTACTGCTGACATAACGCCCTGCTTGAAAGGTCTGTACTTCATTAACGGGATTTGCCTCAGCTTCACTCCTGAGATTAAATATTGCTTGGTGCTTCCTTTATTTATGTACTTACAGATATATCACTTGATTGCGCAGACAGAGCTACATGCTTCTCCATTAATGTGGGCATTAAACATTTTACATTGAATGGGCAAATACGGGACAATCCAGGTGTTATCTAAGGTTTCGAACGCTCCAGAGCGAGATTTGATTGTAACTTTCCTGCCACCATCTTCGGGAGCTCTGCGTCTGTATAAAGGGTAGCCATTGTCATTGTGCACTGTTTCTTTTAATAGCTGTTTTTGGAATTTCTTTGTAGATTTTCCTTCTTTCATACATGGCGATATTGTATTTCATGCTTCACATGGACCGTGACTCATATTTCAGACGATGGTATCATACAATTCTTTATCTTGCTCAGGATCCGGAATCTCGGCACTTATTATGTCGTCTATTTGACTAGGCCGCAACTTCTCTTTAAGCCATATTAGAATGTGGGCATGCGGTAATCCTCTTTTTTGCCATTCAATTGAATACATGAAGCACTGTACCTCTCCGAAAATGTTTCCTTTGTTAATTAAATACATTAATTTTTGTACTTTTAATCTAAATATTCTAGCAACTAAATCGTGTCTGTCAGTATTTTTTTGGCCCCGCATTATATCCTCGGTTATTTCTTTTCATGTGGGATTGCAAGTAAAAGTAACTAAAAGATCAGGTCTTCCGTAAGTTCGTACATAGAAGAATGCGTCTTGTGTGTACTCATGTAGGTAGCGGGGATTGTTAACGAATGATGAGGACAGAATTACCATTTTACCTAAATCTCTGGGGTTTACATTGGCGTCGCTAGAAACTGCTTCTTGTAAATATATATAATTCTCAACGCGCAGATTTTATGATTTAAAGATATATAACGGAGACGTTCACTTTCTACCTTCACATAAATGTCTACCAAAAATTGATGAAATAATTGTCTACACCGGGCTAAGAGGTTAAAATCATTTTCTCGCAACATCATATGATACGCATAAAAATCCATACATGATACTTTTTTGATCGGAGTAGGCTCCTTTGTGAACGGGTTAATGAGTGGAATTTGAAAATGATAACCCTCTTGTCCTTTGCAATAAATCAATGAGTATTGCAGAGCGTCATAAAACTTGTGTGTATCGGCTACCCGTTGCAACGTATCATCACGTGCTCGCAAGACAATGTCTCGTGAAGTAAATTGATCACCACTAATTACGGCTGCTATTTCGTTTATCAAAGGTGCATTGTAGCGCCTTTCATGCTCTCCTCTAGGGGTCCGATCTGCGTGAATGACGACTTTATAATCCTCTTCAGGTAGGTTTTCTAAAGGAGTTTTAAATGTTTTGACTAAAATGTTACTTTCATGCAAGAATCTTTAAATTTTGAACACTGTATCTCTCTCAACTCCCTGGATAAATTGGCAGCGACGGTCTACCTCAATTTCTTCGTCACCCATAAAGTATACTTGTAAAAAATTATGCTGTTCGTTTTCAGCTGGAAAAAGTGAACCTATTCTACGATAAATTTGCCCTTGCACCGTAAATGTAGGCGAAAATCCCGGCATTATTATTTCTCGGTTAACTCTGAAGGACGTCATTTGAAAGCGTGGGTTATATTTCCGGATCCTGTTTAAAAAGCGCCGTGACTCAATAGCATCATATATAAAGAGAGTTTTCAAAGGTTCTTTTGGTTCCCCAAGTAACGGAAGAGACACTTTGCCATTGGAACAGCACATGCCTGCGGTCTCATCTTTCCATTCTAAAGCGCTGCAAAATCGACACGCCTTGTCCATCAGTCCGATAAAAACTAACGTCTGATTTTTATAATCAATCAACGGATCATAATTGAATGCTGCGTCATTAAAAACCGACCAATTGTTTCTTTGAAAATTTTGTCGACGTTCAGCTTGGAGCTGTGCATTTGCATCTCTTCGCGCCTGTGTCTGATCTGGAGTTTCAGATGCCCTTATAGTACATTGACGTTCAGCTTGCTCAATGAGTCTGTGTTTAGTTTCATCAGTTGTTTCCGCGGCTCTTAAGGCGGCCTGACGTTCTGCTTGTTCGAATATCCTTTGCTGACTTTGAGCAGGTGTTTCAGTAGCTCTTAAAGTAGCTTGACGCTCTGCCTGTTCAAGACTTATTTTTATTTTTATTTACTTGCCATAAACAATTACAACTGTCGAGATCGTACTCTAATACTGGTCAAGCATGGTCAGGGTACACGGTCGATGTCTGCAGACAAATTTGTTTTACCAAAAGTAAATAACTACTTCGGGGATAGAACTTTAAAGAAACGACTACCGTACTTTTTCAACAGTTTGCCTGAGGACATTCGACGTGAACCAGTAAAAACATATTTAAAAATAAATTAAAGAAATATTTATTGGCAAGTCTCAGTGCTTAGCATTAATATTAAATATCATGTAAATGAAACTCAAATGTTCCTGCAGACAAACTGTGTAAGCAGTTTTGTGGGAATGTGAATATTTAAAAACTAAATTTTGTATTTTAAATAATAAATAAATTAAAAAAAGACGCCTTTGCTGACTTTGAGCAGGTGTTTCATTAGCTCTTAAAGTAGCTTGATGCTCTGCCTGTTCAAGAAGCCTTCGCTGACTTTGAGAAGGTGTTTCAGAAGCTCTTAAAGTAGGTTCAAGACGCCTTTCCTGACTTTGAGAAGGTGTTTCGGAAGCTCTAAAAGCAGCCTGTTCTAAAGCCCGCTCTGCTTGTTCTTGCCTTCTCAGTTCAACATCTTCTAAAGATTCTAGCGATCGAGCTAATCTTTTCGTTTGCCTTTGAGAAGATACTCTTGAAATGCTGCACTTACGTTTGCGAGGCATTATGAAGTAACAAATAACCTATTTATAAAAGAACGTTAAAATACTTAAAAGGAATCAAATTTCCTTTTAAATATTTTTTAAAAGCAAATAAAAAATGTCTAAAAGGAATAAATATTCCTTTTAAATATTTTTTAAAATCAAAACAACAAAACCAATTCAAGACACAATACGAATCCGAAAACGATAGCCAAAATAATCGAATCAACTTAAACCAAATCACAAAACAAATCGCAGAAAACCAAAATCGAAAGCAGTAGTCAATATAAATATAACCAACGAAAAAAGAAGTAAGTGTATAGTTACCGTATACACTATCTATACTATTAATATTCCTTTGAAATATTGTTAAACAACCTAAAACAACGAAAACCAATTCAAGATTCTAAATAAACAAAATCAAAAATCAAAGCCAGAGTCTAAATATGTATAAAGGAATACCAACCAAATCAACAAAATCGATCCAAGAAAATACACAAATCCGAAAAAGAAAGCCAATATAAATCAATTCAACCTTAAACAAATCACAAAGCAAATAACAAGCAAGCGAAATCGAAAGCAGGTAGTCGAATAAGCTACTAGACATGTGTCAATCATGCATGATTCGTTCGTTTGAGCTGGTACACTTAAAAGTATTGATGGTTCAGTCATTTGTTTTTGAATGTACCAGTACAAATAATCACAAACAATTGACGGTACGTTTTTAACCCGCGATTTGTTTGAATTGTGAATGAGCCGCAAACCGACCGAATCCCGAATGAGCTGAATAAACAGGCGAATTGAATTAACAGTGCAGACTTCAGAGCATGGAGTAGAGTAGAGTAATATATACACAGAACACCATTACTCCTAGCGGAGAATATATACGGAAACTGCAGAGTAACAGGAGTATTTATTATTTAAGGGTTTTTTATTAGAATATTGTTACCTAAATTAAAAACTATTTTACGGTTTCTTATATTTATTTGTTAAATCTATGAGTTAAAAATATAATTCCTTAGAGTTTACTAAAAATAACACTTCAAAAGATTTCATGATAAGTGATTTATTTAAAGATAATTTTCAACCATCTTATATAAGTATAAGTTAGGTAAAAGTTTAATTTCGTAGCAAATAAATGTTACAGTCCCTATTTTTAGACATATAAAGTAAGATGAAATTGTGTATTGTTATATTATTAGGAATGAAATTTAAGAATAAACAAATTTATTAAATACTTAAAATATACGATAACTTGAGGTTTTTGTGTTTATGTCATCTAGCGTCGATTGTTCTTACCACCTTGAAAGTTAATAAGTTTTAGTTCGATAAAATGACTTTATTACCTATAACATGTAGTAGATGGCGCTATTACAAATCTCAAATAGAAAATTTTCGGTTCTCAGTGGATCTCACAGACTCACAGAGTACTGGAGCCTGAAATGATCCATTTGAATGATCGATCCGAATGTACCAGTACGCGTGACGAAATGTACTAGAATGATTCGGGCGCTAGTAATGAGTGATTTACACATGTCTACTAGCTACGAAATAGAAACAATTTAAGCGTATCTAAGTACGTATAGTAACGTATTTAAGGTACCGTATGCACTATAAGTTGACGCGCGGCTCAACGGCGGGATTTAAGTACATGTCGGGAAACATTTCGTTACCGCGTTTTAAAAACCTAGTAACGACATCTAGCGGAATCAATTTAAACTATGTATATGTTAGTTAATAAGAACTCTCAAAAAATATTTTTCTTATAATTTTGCACAATTTTTCTTATTGTAATACCGATTAATTCATAACCACATATAAGAACTGTATTCATTTCTGTTCAATAAATATTAATAAGGCATATTAATATGACTTACTAAGAACTGTTTCTACCACAGTTAAGTAATAGTTAAGGGTGAAAGCGTGACAGGTGGTGATAGTATTTCTGATCCATACTTATAATCACGCCTGTAACCCTTGCGGGGTAGGCAGAGCATCAACGGATTACTTAATATCGTCTGCGAGGTTATTGCCTATTCTGTGAATTACAATGCACCAAAACGTTTGAAGAAAATCAGCTTGTGAATTTTATGTGTTTTATCGCTCTATTCCCGGTCCTGCGTGGAAAAATACAGATCTATACATTTTTTATCTTAATTTTGGTAAAAAGACATAATAATCCAGATATTCTGACCTTCTGTGTTCGTCCATTGTACCGTCGTCCGTCTTGTAGAATCACGGTGGCGCAACCTAGCTGAATTTAATTTTACAACATATTCGATTTTTCCCACCGGAATGATATTTTTCCGCTGAAAAAAGTAGCCTATGTCACTCTACAGCTACCGAACTATCCCCATACAAAAATCATGCCATGCCGACGCTCTGTTGCGACGTGAAAGAAGGCCAAACTTGTGCAACATATTCGATTTTACCACGGGAATGAGATGTTTTTCCGCGGAAAAATTAACCTATGTCACTCTACAGCCACCGAACTATCCCCATACAAAAATTCATGCCATGCCGACGCTTTGCTGTGACGTGAAAGAAGGACAAACAAACAAACAAACACACTTTCGCATTTATAATATTAGTATGGATATGGATAATTATCATATGAGTCAAACATTACAGAAGAAATCATTCTTGCATTATTGTCATTTGCAAATCTATAAACTGGGCTCGTACATTGTGTCTCAACTCATAACTAACCAACAAAATTTATATTCATTCTTGCAAATGAAAAGGAGCGTTGTAGTGGTATAAAAATCTTTACTATTCCATATTTTTCTTTGAGTGTCATAAAAGTTGATAGAGGGAAATAATGTAATATTAATAACTAAAAAAATCCTGTGATTGCCAACAAAGCATGGCAACTATGGCAAATGTACTGAGGCCTATGAGGTAATTTATGTGAGAGATACATTAGCCAAATAAATAAATATATTTGGTAAAGGTTGTTTTATTAATAATATATTAACCATTTAATAATTTTATTATAAAAAAAATTCTAGATAAAGGAATTCTATCCAATGACTGCAAGGATACTGCCGACACATTATTATTTTTAATGAACTCTTCGACTCTTTAAATGGGAGCTATGAAAATACTAAGAAAAGATGTGGTAAATCTCTTTTAGGTGCTTTAACCCCAACATCATATCGTAAATTCTTGTGGGAATATAATTAATGTGGAGTATCACTGTTAGACGCGTAGTGTAGTTAAAAAAACTGCGGTTGCAAACCCGCTCGCCAAGCGTGGCAACTATGGCAATATACCCCCCATGAACAATTACACAAATAGACGGCCCCCAGTCCCCGGCGGCCCCGCTATTCCTGGCTACGGTGGCGACCATGGTAACGGCTGGCCTGCCCCGGGGGTGCTAAGAATCTCCGGTGGAGGTTCGGTTGCCACCTACGACGACTCGACCTGGCAACATTTAACGCACGCACACTGAGGACTGACGAGAAGATACTGGAGCTGGAAGAAGAGATAGACAAGTTGCGCTGGAGTATTATAGGATTATCCGAGGTCCGAAGAGAGGGGGAGGACACGGTGATTCTCGAATCCGGCAACTTGTTCTATCACCGGGAGGGCGACCATCTGTCCCAAGGAGGTGTCGGATTTATCGTCCACAAGTCTCTCGTCAACAACGTTGTAAAGATTGGGAGTGTGTCGACGAGGGTCGCGTACCTGATACTCAGAATCACCAAACGGTATTCGCTGAAGGTCATACAGGTTTACGCACCAACCTCGGCACATTCCGATGAGGAGGTGGAGGAAATGTATGAGGATATTTCCAAAGTCATGCATTCCTCCAAAACCCACTACACGGTGTTGATGGGAGACTTCAACGCAAAACTAGGCACAAGAGAAAGCGGTGAGCTGAAGTTAGGGAAATTTGGAGTAGGGCAACGGAACCGAAGGGGCCAGCAGCTGGCCGACTTTATGGAGAAAGAGGGACTCTTTATGATGAACTCTTTCTTCCAGAAGCGGCCCCACAGGAAGTGGACCTGGTCGAGCCCCGACGGTTCGACAAAAAACGAGATTGACTTCATTATGACGACCAGACGCCAATTGTTCAGTGATGTCTCAGTGATCGCAAGGGTGAAAACTGGCAGCGATCACCGAATGGTTAGAGGCACACTGAACCTAAACGTTAAGTTGGAGAGGTCTCGTCTAATGAAGTCAACGCTCCGTCCCCCTCGTGCTCTAATCCAAAATTCCTGAAAATTTTCAGCTCGAGTTACACAACCGCTTTCAGTGCCTGCAAGATTGCAATGCAGTGGACGATATGAATGACAAGCTCGTGGAAACTGTCCATGCGGTCGGAGCTAAGTTCTGCAAGACCCGCCGCAGAAGAACACAAAAACTCTCCGATCACACTCTTAATCTCATGGCTGTTAGACGGGAGATGAGGCTGCAATCGTCAACAGATTTGACAGCATACAGGCAACTGAACAGACAGATCTCCAAATGCATGCGGCGAGACTTACGCAACTTTAATACTGCTCGTATTAAAGAAGCGATCGAGCGGAACCAGGGCTCCAAAGTCTTTGCCAGAGATCTGTCTGCCCGTAAGAGCCAACTGTCAAGGCTGAAGACTGAGTGTGGCAGCATCGTTTCCGGGACACCTGAGATTTTGAGTGAGATTGAGAGGTTCTATGGGCAGCTGTACACATCATCGTTGGAGCCACACGCAAGTGTGAGTAACGATCCAAGAGCAAGTCTTATCCGACACTATTCCGATGATATCCCGGACGTCAGTCTAAGCGAGATTAGACTGGCTCTCCAGCACCTTAAAAACGGCAGGGCCCCAGGCGAGGATGGAATTACAGCGGAGCTTCTGAAAGCGGGTGGAACACCGGTACTTGAAGTCCTTCAGAAGCTCTTCAATTCCGTCCTCCATGGTGGCACTACTCCAGAGGCGTGGAGCAGAAGTGCGGTGGTCTTGTTCTTCAAGAAAGGCGACAACGCTCTCTTGAAGAACTACAGACCGATTTCCCTTCTGAGCCGCGTCTACGTGCTGTTTTCGAGAGTCATTACGAATCGTCTCGCACGCAGACTCGACGACTTCCAGCCTCCCGAACAAGCCGGTTTCCGAAAAGGCTTCAGTACCATAGACCACATACATACCCTGCGGCAGATTGTACAGAAGACTGAAGAGTACAATTTGCCACTTTGCCTGGCGTATGTGGACTATGAGAAAGCCTTTGATTCCGTCGAAATTTGGGCGGTGCTGCAGTCCCTTCAGCGGTGCCAAGTTGACTGCCGGTATATCGAAGTGCTGAAGTGTTTGTACAGTAGGGCTACGATGGCTATCCGAGTACAGAACCAGAGCTCGAAACCTATCCAACTGCAGAGAGGTGTAAGACAGGGTGACGTTATATCCCCGAAACTCTTCACCGCTGCTTTGGAAGACGTTTTCAAGCTACTGGACTGGAAAAGGATACGGTATTAACATCAATGGCGAGTACATCACTCACCTTCGATTTGCCGACGATATAGTCCTTATGGCAGAATCGCTGGAGGACTTAAGCACTATGCTCAATGACCTCAATAGTGCCTCCCAACGGATAGGTCTTAAGATGAACATGGACAAAACAAAGATCATGTTTAATGTCCATGTCACACCTATGCCGGTAGTTGTTGGGAGCACTATGCTCGAAGTTGTTGACGAGTACGTTTACCTGGGACAAATAGTCCGACTAGGTAAGTCCAACTTCGACCGAGAGGTCAATCGACGGATTCAACTCGGCTGGGCAGCGTTCGGGAAATTACGACATATCTTCTCGTCAGGTATACCTCAATCTCTGAAAACTAAAGTGTACAACCAGTGCGTGTTGCCAGTGATGACTTACGGATCAGAGACGTGGTCCTTCACTACTGGCCCTATGAGGAATCTCAAGGTCGCTCAGCAAGCTATGGAGAGGGCTATGCTCGGAGTTTCTCTGCGTGATAGACTCAGAAATGAGGATATCCGCAGTAAAACCAGAGTGACCGACATAGCCCAACGGATTAGTAAGCTGAAGTGGCAATGGGCCGGCCATATAGCTCGCAGAACCGATAACCGATGGGGAAGAAAGGTTCTCGAGTGGCAGCCTCGTACCGGTAGGCGTAGTGTAGGGCGACCCCCCACTAGATGGAGTGACGACCTGGTAAGATATGCAGGAAGTCGATGGATGCAGGTGGCTCAGGACCGTGCTTTGTGGCATTACTTGGGGGAGGCCTATTTTCAGCAGTGGACTTGTGAAGGGCTGTGATGATGATGATGATGATCACTGTTAGTAAATAATTTAAATAACTCGCATTCACCAGCGGCCAATTTTGAAAAAGATTCCTGCCAACCATTGAAGTCATTGTACAAGTTATTTTTTTAGTAAAAAAACGCAAACCAATAATGTTACAACTGAAGTAAATATTGATCATATTATTAATAATCACGAGATCTTGACTGATATATGTATACATTAAACTAAGTAATCCTAAAATTAAGGCACAATTAGAATATATTAGTGGTATGTACTAAAAAAATTTAAAAAATAATTTTTAAAATGTAAAACACGCTTGACAAATTTGTGTGGTGTAGAGAGATCCAGTGAGTACATTAGAGTAAAAGATTATTAATACTAACGACTACTACTAAATTATTGCATAACGTTTTAAGTAAAATTCACACTTAAAACATTGTGTGTATAGTGAAATAAATAAAAGTAGACCTCTATATATCCAACTCATGTTATTATTCGTAGTTATATGTATATTCAATATATTTTTAATTCGGACACAAAACTGTAGTGGGCGCTGGAGTCGCATTACTTAACTGTCATCTCTATTTCCGATTATTCAAAGTACTCTGTGACTAAGAGTGTACAGTCCAAAAACCATACACTATTTTATGCTGACGCGGTTCGAATCGCCACGCCGTTAATTGTTTATAATGTTTTCTTATTAAACTTAGTGTGCGCTATAAACTGCAAAAGTAGCAAGAGGTGCGTTTACTTTATACGCTTAAATATTATATAATGTATTCTTGAAATATCATGAGATACGAGTATATATTTAATGTTTACAAATTACAGAGCTCTGTTTTTTAGTTTTTCCAGTAACGTCAAATTTCTAGCTAGAAATTTGACGTTACTGGAAAAACGCATGGGTACTAAATAATTAATTGAATCTGGTGATAATGTGGCACTATCGTCGAAAATGGAGAAAGGGTCGAAATACGAACTTTCAATTAGGTACGATAAAAATATTTGACGGATTGTATCGAGTTTACTTTAATTTATTTACAGATACGCAAGATTATTTTTATTCAATATACTAAATTGTGTTCTACTCAGCTGATTCCTTCCGTTTTACTCTCGAAATTTGGCGCCATGGTTGAAATTGTCCAAGAATGTAATCAAAATCATTAATAATTTTAAATTTAACAACAAAATTTTTCCGTTAAAAATGTTTGTTACGTAGTACAGTGCTCTTTTTTGGCTGCAACAAAATAAATTATGGTTTTCTGTATTTCATTCTAAGTATTTCATTATTATTGTAACTTTAAAAATATGCTCCATGGTTAAATTGAAGTAATTTTTTGTAGCATAACGTGAAGTGAATAACGAACTTACAGTCCGTGGCTACTGCTTACCTGCAGCAAATTATTTTATCCGTGGTAGAACCTGAGCTTTGGTAGAACATTACCTAGACCGCAAGCTGTTAATACGGCAATACATTTTGGCCATAGCACGCCGAGCGTGGGCGAGTACAAACACACATAAATGTATGTTTAAAAAAACGTGTATAATTTTTTTTAAGTTACGGACTATATACGTCCCACAGCTGAGCATAGGCCTCCTTTCATTACAACGTGTATACGGTTCGTTAAACAAAAGTAGTTCGCAATTTGTGAATCGGTGTTCTTTCGCGAGGATTTGTGGTCTATCAAATCTGATGTAATGGTTGTGGCCGTCTAGGATATGATCGCAAACTGCAGACTTCCCGGAACGTTATAATATTCCAAAAACTAAACTTGATACATACTTGGCCAAGGTAAGATAATTTTATTATTTTTATAATCACATATTTTATTACAATATATTTTTTGGACGAAGCGAGTTGTTTTTAGGTTTGACATTGATTGATTCTTTGAATAGGGTAATACACCCATTTTCAAAAATATTTTATATGAATTCTAGAGTGTTAATGATAATGAACCGCTATAATAAAAAAAAATGCTTCAAATTACTTTGAATCTGTCGTTTAAAAATGTTTGCGTGAAAACGCTAACCGCCATGCTGTTCAACTCGTGACGTCACTGTCCTAGAATTTTGCCAATTTTGCGAAGGAATAAGATTCAATACATTGTTTTGTTGTGCCTGATTACAAAAATATGAGCATAAGAATGCCGGGTAAGTTATGTATTCAAGTGACAACTGATTTAAATATAAGAAATACATCGTTAAAACTGGCAAGAAGATAACCGAATGCATTGTCTACAAAAACTAGACCATTCTTCTGTGACGATCATTTTGATGTAATTATGACTTATATTTAACTATCGTCTATACAAAACAAAATATCATAAGGTGAAGGATATCGCAAGTCAAATTTTGTAATAAATTACGTAAACTTAGATATTATAACTAATAATTGATAATGATTGTAATTATAGATAAACTAAACTATGTTAGCTACTAAACTATGTTTTATCAAAATACACTATGACCTAGTATTGTGTTTTTGTAAAAACAAAAGTTTGCAATAGGTACTAACATTGATGTTTTAACAATCCACAACTCATCGGAACAAAAATTGGGATTGCATGCAAAAAATTTTGCCACCATCAATTTATTTATCCTTGGTAGATTAGTAGTTTCTACGTTTACGAATTTGTCTTCCATGATACCTTTTTAATAAAATTCGGGATAAAATTCCATAATCGTAGTGATAACTTGAAAATTTTCGAAATAACACATCATATTAGCTAGTTCGCTTAATCAGTGACACAACGCTAATACCCTTAGGTGCATAGACTTAAAATACACTGGTGCACTTAGGGGGGTTCATTGATGTCACAACAGTTCTAATATGGCGGATAGTGTTTTGCAGCTTTGAGGCACAGACAAAAAAAATTCTTCAAATTGGAAGCAATTTTATAAATAGGAATCAATATTTCTCGTTTACTTTTTAAATGTTCTATCACAAATATACATTTTTTGATTTTTATTACATGATGTAAAATATTTTTTTTATAGAAGAGGGGGCAAACGAGCATGCGGCTTACCTGATTATAAGTGACTACCGCCGTCCATGATCAACCGCAACATCAAGGGAATTGCAGGTGCCTTGGCGGCCCTTTAGAAAGGAGTAAGCTCTTTTCTTGAAGGTCCCCAGGTCGTATCGGTCCGGAAAAATCGCCGGTGGCAAACTATTCCACAGAGAGGTCGTACGCGGAAGAAAACTCCTAGTGAAACATACAGTGGTGGACCGCCAAGCATCCAGATGGTGTGGATGGTATCGGGACCTTTGCCGCGTAGTACGTTCACGAAATTTGGCGGCTGGATTAATCCGAACAATTCCTCAGAGCACCCCCCTGGTATATGCGAAAGAAAATGCAAAGAGATGCAACATCTCTTCGCAGCGCCAGTTAATCGAGCCGATCGGAAAGCACTCGGTCGTCGACGATTCGAGCCGCTCTGCGCTGGATGCGGTCAAGTGGAAGGAGCTTGTACTGAGGAGCCCCAGCCCAGAGATGTGAATAGTATTCCATGTGCGGCCGAACCTGCGCCTTGTAAAGTTGCAGGCGGTGTGCCGGCATGAAATACTGTCACGCTCTGATGAGCACGCCAAGCTTTTTAGAGGCCAATTTGGCCTTCTCTTCCAAGTGACCACGAAACTGCACGTCACTCGATATGTCGACGCCGAGGATTCTGATACTGGCTGAGGCAACAAGGGGAGTGGCTTGAAACTGAGGAGATACGACAAAGGGGTTCTTTTTAGCGCTTAACGCGCAAACTTGTGTCTTCTGGGGGTTAAACTGGACTAGATTTAGTCGACCCCAATCCGAGACTCTGTTCAGCAAAGATTTGACTTCAGACACAAGTTTGTCCCGGTACTCGTAGACGTTTCCCGAGAAATATTGACTCGGCCGGTTTAAAGAGCATCACCAGTGCTGTCATATGCATAGCAATGAATGTTACAGGTTTGCAACATATCATTGATATGCAGAAGAAACAGCGTTGGCGATAGCACGCAGCCTTGTGGAACACCAGAATTACTAGGCTTGTAATCGAAACTTGCACCGTCTACAACGACCTTGATGCTGCAAGAAAGCTGGTGATCCAATCGTACAATTTCTCGGGAAGCCTATAGGAAGGGAGCTTCGAAAGAAGCGCTTTGTGCCAAACCCGATCGAAGGCCTTCGCAATGTCCAAACTAACGGCCAATGCCTCTCCCTTGGACTCTACTGCCTGCGCCGATCTGTGAGTTAGGTAGACCAGAAGATCACCAGCTGACCAACCACGGCGAAAACCGTATTGGCGATCACTAATCAGCTGGTGATCCTCATATTCTTTTGCTAATGAGCATTATCAACGATTAAAAGTACCCCTTTTTAATCGATTTTAAAAAAGTTAGATTAGCCGTTTCTCCTTATGTTTATGTGTGCGTTATTTTATCATAACCTTTTATTATTATTTAAATGCGGTAAACTATAACAATAACAATGTCCTCCCGATCGAATTTCGATCACGGCGGCCAGCCTCAACGGAGACCAGCTATCGGCGCAGGACAGGATTATAGTGCCCAAGGGTATACGCAAGCACAGGTGCACTCTCTAGTCCCACACACACAGACTCTGACTGGATGCTAAACCGACACGACCGGAGAGAGATCAGGCTTTGCTTGCACTTTCCCTCTGCCGAATCGATCAGGAGTCAGATCACGAGTCGATCAGGGTTGGACATTTTCTAACACAGCCACTACACAGTATATACAATAATAAGGTTTTTAAGTGTTTAGTTCTATTCAGGCCGTCCATTTTTTAACTAAAATTTAATTATTTACCTTTAAAATATCTTTTTAATTCTTCTTTCCAATTGTTAAAGTATATATAATATATAATATTATTAAAATTCATTTTACTCAACCGCGAGCAATGCACTTAAAACAAAAATAGAAATCAGCAACCGAATATACAGTTAACACAACAATAAGTATTTTAAATTTTAAGTTCTAATTATTTTACCTTTAATAACATAATTTGTATTCTTCTTTTTCCTTTTTGTAATTCAAATTCTATTTGCACAATAACTAGAAATGCACCTAAAGTGAAAATAGAAACCAGCTACATAATATACAGCCTTTGATCCCGAAGGCGTAATTCTTCATTAAAAACCAACAAAGGCTTTGTCTTGCCGCTTTAAATTGAAAATGGCGACAAATCAAAAACAACATAAAAGATGATGGGAACGAAGAAAACAATTTCCTTACTCAATCATCGAGAATTACTTTTCCACATTGTCTTTGAGTTAGCTTTTAATACAGTCAATTGTAAGAGTCACCGTTGGAGGATCAAAATAAAACAAGGTTACTTTATCGAGTGTCATCATCATTGTAGCCCTTTAAAAATCCACTGATGAATAAAGTCCTCTTCCAAGTGATGCCACAAACAAGGTTGTTAACCACTGACTTCCAACATGGCTTAATTTAAAGAGATTTGTCATGGTCATCATTAATAGTCGTAGCTTAGCAAAATTCCACAGCTGAACTTAAGCCTTACTACCTCTTGCCACGACAAGTACTCAGCAACACTTGTCGTGGCGGGAGGGCTTAGTAGTCGTGGCTTGGTCACCCATGGTGAACGAAGGGGAGCTTACACGGCTAGACTTAGGTGAATGACCGGCCTGATGTGATCACTTCCAGTGGACTTGGCAAGCCCACTTACACAGAGTTGTGTTGTTCCTACAGCAGCAGCCGAGGTGGAGTCCAGGGAGAAGAGGAATGTTGATATGGCGATGTGCCACCTGCTCTATCCCTATCCGCCATCGCCGGTGAAGCCGCTCTGATAATGCGATGGTGTAGAGGCCGAGGGGGAGAAGAGTAACGGTATTTCGAAGTACCGCTCTTCCTACACTCCGTGGCTGAATCTTGGTTGGCGGCGTTATCATAAACCAGATCCGCCGCTAGTATCAATAATGGCACCCAAGGCTTTTGCGCATCGCACACGGGGCACCAGTTGCGTAGGTGAAGTTCGAGGCCGCGGAGAAAGGCACGCTATATGTTTTAGTGCGCCTTACATGAGAAGGTGATGGGAGTGGTGCCTCTCTTGAGGAGAGGCTGCTATAGAGCGGCCGGCGCTGATTGGGCCGCAGATGTATGCGTAAGCATTCCCAAGGCCCTACCAATATGTGTTGGAGATGGAACTCCATGGGGTTTTATTAGGTGAGGGTCCGACATAGTCCTTCAGAGTGCTTGCTATCACGAGGCGGGTATGCGTAGGCATATCTCCGTGTAAAAAGGTGGGTTAGAAACCTCATTTTTTATTATTTTGTTATCATAGATGCTGCTTCAATTATTTTCGTTGCTGGTATACTGTTTCAGTTTCCTTCTGTAGCTTCTTATGAAACGCACGGAATGATTTGGAATAGTGAGTTTTTCTTACGACAGCATTACTCAGAAATTCAATGAGTAAATTAAAAAATATATGACTAAAGAAATACAAACGAAAACAGCTTATATTATACAGCAGCTTATATTATGTACATTTGGGGGATAAGTCGCTCGCGTCCGTAGGCTTTGACCACCTAATCCTAGGCCCACCCTACACATGTCCCCCGGGTGGTGCTAAATGAGCGACAAGCCGATAGCACAGACTCGGCTCCTCGCCGTGGTAGCGGCGTTAAATATACCACCCCATTCGCACCATGAGGAATCAAAGTAAAGAAATGGCCCCGAGTTCCCGGCGCCCCTTTAATGGGGCAGGGGTGCGAAGAATCTCCGGGAGGAAAACCGGCGACGAGGCTCGCCACCCATCACGTTCTGTCTCCCGGAGGGGCGAAAAAGTGGATTGCAGATGCCCGTCTGGCTACGTTGAATGTATGTGGAGCAATGAATGATAAAATGGGTGAAGTATGCGAGGTGATGTATGATAGAGGAATAGATTTGTTATGTGTAAATGAGACGAAACGGAAGGGGAAGGATGTCACTACACATGGCATGTATACCGCATACTGGTCTGGTGTAGACGAGCTCGAGCGGGCATGCCAGGGAGTAGGGATCATCCTATCAGAAAGAATGGTGCAATGTGTGAAAGAGTATGAATGTGTAAGCCCAAGACTGCTATGGATACGATTGAAAGTGGGCTTAAAGAAGTTGTTTGTGCTAGGAGTCTACGCCCCAGACATGTCTAAGCCCACTCATATCCGAGAGCAGTTTTGGGAAATGGTAAGGATGGTATTAATGAAATGTAAGGGAAATGAAAATGTTGTTATGCTAGGAGATTTTAATGGAAGAGTTGGGGTGAGGAGGCTTGGTTATGAAAGGATATTGGGAACGTTTGGTGATGAAAGTATAAATGAGAATGGTGAAAGCCTCCTCACTGTATGTATGGAAAAGAATCTTTTTGTGACGAACACTTTCTTTCGCCACAAGAGGATTCACATGTACACTTGGGAAAGAGGTGATGATAGAAGCATGATAGATTTCATAATTGTGGATGAAAGATTGAGGGGCGCAGTGGTGGATACAAGGGTTTACCGGGGGTCAAACGTAGGAACGGATCATTTTTTGGTTTTATGCCGAATTAATGGTCTATTCAGGCGGTGGCGCCATCGGTCATCTGTGTCTACCACTGCGTTACAGCGTATTAGAACAGAAAGATTACAAGATGAAGGTGAGAAAAACAAGTTTAAATGTAGACTGAAAGAAAACGTAAGTGGTTTGGATGAATTATGTATGAATGAGTTAGACTTGGAGAATGTATGGCAAAATGTTAAGAAAGGTTTAGTAGATGCAGCTACCGAAGTATGTGGTGTTAGTAAAAGAAAGAATGAAAGGAAAAATAATACGTTATGGTGGGATGATGAGATACGTACGGAAGTTGAAGCAAAGAAGAGAGCATGGCTAGATTTACTAGCAACTAAGGCTGGTAATTCAAGCGGTACGAATGATGATTTTGAAAGAAAAAAGGCAGTCTTTAGACATCTAAATAAAAGAGTAAAAGAAGTAGTTGAAAGGAAAAAGCAAGAAAGAACGGATAAGAATGATAGAAGAATATCGGATAACTTCCAGGCAAATATTAAAATGTTCTGGAAACTCGTAAGAACTGCCAGGGGATGTTCAAAACAGCCTATAATGAATGCTATAAGAGATGAGAATGGCTATATTCTGAATGATGAAGTTTTGAGTTTAAAGAGATGGAAGGAATATTTTGAAAGCATGTTTATGAGTGAGGAGACAACGTATGAACTGAATGAAATAGGAACTCCGAAAGAAGAGGAAGAAGGTAGCGAGATAAGTATAGATGAAATAATGAAAGCAATGAGAAGCATGAAAGCAGGTAAGGCTGCCGGATATGATAGAGTTTCACTCGAAATGCTAAGGGCTGGAGAGGAAATGGTGGCAGGCCTGCTGCACACCTTGTTTAATTTATGCTGGGAACTGAAGCGGGTACCGGGAGACTGGTGCAAAGCCGTGATAGTCCCAGTATATAAGGGAAAAGGGTCGCAGCAGGACTGTAAAAACTACCGCGGTATCAGCCTTCTTAGCATCGTGGGAAAACTGTATGCCAAGGTACTAATTGAAAGGGTCATGAAAGAAACCGATGGAAAAATTTGGGATGTGCAAGCGGGATTTAGAAAGGGAATGGGATGTACAGATCAAGTCTTCTCCATGCGCATGATCGCGGAGAAGTTTTTGGCCAAAAACCAAAAGGTTTTTTGTGCGTTCATGGACTTGGAGAAGGCCTATGACAGAGTGGATAGGAATGTGCTATGGCAAACACTGAACTCATTTGGGTTGAGCGCTGGCTTGATACAGGCATTGGAATCTCTTTATAGGGACTCTAGTGCTTGTGTTAGGATCAACGGGGTCTACTCGGACTGGTTTGGCATCCATAAAGGTGTCAGACAGGGCTGTGTGGCTTCCCCGTGGTTGTTCAACCTATTTATGGACAGTTGTTTGCAAAATTTGAAAGTTGAAGAATGCGGATTAAGAATGGGTGAGTTAACCATCAAATGCCTTTTGTACGCCGATGATCAAGTTATTCTTGCGTCGTCGGCGGCTGAGTTGCAAATGATGGTTACATTAATGAACAGATCATTAAAAGAAAGGGGTATGAAAGTGAACGCAAGTAAGACAAAAATTATGGTTTTTGAAAGAGATGAAAGTAAAACGATATGTGAAATAAGAATAGAAGGGGAGTTGATCGAGCAAGTAGATGAGTTTGTATATTTGGGTTGCGTATTTAGCAGGGATGGGAGATATGATAAGGACATAGAACGACGAGTGAACGCAGGAAACAGAGTAAATGGAGCCCTGCACTCTATTGTGAAGAGTCAAAATGTGTCAAAAAAGGCACGTATGGCAATTCACAATGCTGTGTTGGTCCCTACTTTAACGTATGGTAGTGAAAGTTGGGTATGGCAGAAGAAGCACGAGAGTAGAATAAATGCAGTAGAAATGCGGTCGTTAAGGAGTATGTTAGGGCTGAATCTGAATGACAGGGTGAAAAATTGTGTGATAAGAGAAGAGTGTGGTTTGCAAGATGATGTTGTGACCAGGATTAAGAAAGGAATGCTTCGGTGGTTTGGTCATGTGGAAAGAATGGATGAGGAAAGAGTGACAAAGAAAATTTATGTTGCAGAAGTGAATGACAGAGTCGGAAAGGGACGTCCTAGGCGAAAATTTATCGACCAAATTGGCGATTTATTGAAAACGGGCCAAATTAGGAGTACCCTTAACCGACGAGCATGCATGCGTAGGTGTATGGATGTGAAGGAGGCGAGAGAGGTGTGTCAGGATCGTGCCAAATGGAAGTCTGTAGTCTCTGCCTACCCCTCTGGGTGACAGGCGTGAGTGTTTATGTTTATGTTATTATGTATGTTTATGTACATCTCCACTAACTCGATGTTGGAGACAAGGTGAAGTGCAATCGATGGTTTTCCGGTGAATTACGTGTCGGCTGACACCATATATGTCAATGTAAGTCAATGGCGACATTTTCTATTAAGTTTCCTCGTGGAAGCAATGTTGCAATATTGTGTAGACATGTGAGTTTGCTACCTAGCTTGCGATTTCTTAAGAGATGTCAATATAATAAGTGTCAAAATTAAAAACGTAATAATTTTTTTAATAATACCTCATTATCAACCTACAAAAGCCCATTTGTGATAACCTATCCATAATCAAAAATTTTTTATTTAATACAACAATCTTCTTTCGCCAGTAACTTAATAAATTAACTGTAACTTACATAAACAACCAGATATATAAAAATGACACAAATGTGAATAAATATTGATAGATACCGATTCCGCAGCAAAAATCTGCGAATAATGAACTGAGTATAGGAGATATTTTCCCTTGAGAGTTCTAGAGAGGAGAGGGAGAGGAGTAAGTATCTCAAGTTTAGCCACGTACACAAAAGCGGTCCCTCTCTCTTACCCTGCTCATGCCTAATGTAAAGGCGATAACATTGTAAAAAAAGCTTATTATCAGTATCAGACATAGCGTTAATCAAAACATAGCTATGACGGCCCAATTTGGTCCAAATTGGTTTCGAAACGACCAACAAATTTAGACTACCAAACAATCTCATTTATTTACTTGAATATTGAATAAATGTACGTTTTTTTAATATCCAAGAAAATTTATATAGTTAACTGAATTAAACGCGATAAAATCCATTGAAACTAGTTTGAGTCACCAGACGGTCTTTCAGTCTACATTTACCGAAAACCGAAACGGTCCAACCGATGGTGCTTACTTAGACTTCTGTAATGCGTGCAGCAAAGGTAAGTAGAATAATTTGCCGATGTTCATCTTTTCGTTCGATTACAATCAAGATGTTTTCAGGCACAAGTTCAAAGGGTTTGTCACGCTAAGATAGTTTGATTTACTATCTGTGATTTAATTACGGCTTGTCACCAGGTGAAAGGTCAAGGACTGGCATAAAATAAGAAAGTTACAGGAATTACGGATTTGACCACTCAATCACGCGATAGTCAACTGTATCAGATGTTGACTACTTTGGTAATTAACAATAAATTTTAGGGCATAATTAATTTTAAGATATAAAATATATTACCATATAAGATAAAGTCTTAATTACTATACTTTAGTATTATAAACAATATATTTTGAGCAGTTGTAATTTCATATTTTATCCCCTCATTTTCGATATTTGCTGCACCGCTCTGTCCTTTTTCTATCTTTGCTTAGCCCAATCCTAATGGTTGACTAGGAGAGAAAACTTTTTGACATTAACTTTGTCATATTTACTACTTAGTGCATTAAATTATAAATAATTAATAAGTGGTCTTCCTGAAGCCACACTATTTTGTTAAGTACTGTGAAAAAGAAAACAGATATAAATAATTATCAATATTGCTAATTGCTTCCATAACAGCAATTGCTTGCTATTTTGGAAATTGACAAAATAAAATAAATATTTGTGTATAATCAATTAAGGGAAATCATATAAGTAGACATTGTTAAGTGTTACTGCGCGCTAGACTGTGTCTGACATTATTTACTACGTGGTAGAATGCCTTTTCTGTCTACGAGTCTAAAAAATAGCATTACTGTGCAGTTCCGAAGGGTGTAGAGAACCAGTACAGTTACAGTCTGTGAAGCATTCCATAATAGTCCTCAGGGGTGGCAATGCAGTTTTTATAAGAAGTTGGCTGAAGGGTTCCACGGACTGAAGCAGCCCCTAAGCATCAGGGTGCACCAGTGTAGGTTCGTTTGTCGCTTCAGTTTTATAAAATAAAGCACACTGGCAAATTACTCACATACTACATGAACAACTGATACCAAGTAACGGTTTTGCATAGCGTTAAATAAAAATACGAATGGCGGTGGATACATTTTCTGGATATAAGCCAACTCGTCTAAGTTTTCTGTGTAAACAGTTCTGATAACGCCAGATCTCTATATTTGCTTCTTTTCACGATAGGGAAAAAATACCGAGAGCTAACTTACAACATTTGGCAAAATAAAGGTAGTGGATTTTTGAGAGGAATAAACCTGTGCCCGTTCTTGTTAAACATATTTACACACAAGAACGGAGAAAGGTTTATTCTCCATTCTTAAAATACGCATATACAATAAATACATACATAAACACTCACGCCTGTCACCCAGAGGGGTAGGCAGAGACTACAGACTTCCATTTGGCACGATCCTGACACACCTCTCTCGCCTCCTTCACATCCATACACCTCCGCATACATGCTCGTCGGTTAAGGGTACTCCTAATTTGGCCCGTTTTCAATAAATCGCCAATTTGGTCGATAAATTTTCGCCTAGGACGTCCCTTTCCGACTCTGCCATTCACTTCTGCAACATAAATTTTCTTTGTCACTCTTTCCTCATTCATTCTTTCCACATGACCAAACCACCGAAGCATTCCTTTCTTAATCCTGGTCACAACATCATCTTGCAAACCACACTCTTCTCTTATTACACAATTTCTTACCCTGTCATTAAGATTCAGCCCTAACATACTCCTTAACGACCGCATTTCTACTGCGTTCATTCTACTCTCGTGCTTCTTCTGCCACACCCAACTTTCACTACCATATGTTAAAGTAGGGACCAACACAGCATTGTGAATTGCCATACGTGCCTTTTTCGACACATTTTGACTCTTCACAATAGAGTGCAGGGCCCCATTTACTCTATTTCCCGCATTCACTCGTCGTTCTATATCCTTATCATATCTCCCATCCCTGCTAAATACGCAGCCCAAATATACAAACTCGTCTACTTGCTCGATCAACTCCCCTTCTATTCTTATTTCACAAATCGTTTTACTTTCTTCTCTTTCAAAAACCATAACCTTCGTCTTACTTGCGTTCACTTTCATACCCCTTTCTTTTAATGATCTGTTCATTAATGTAACCATCATTTGCAACTCGGCCGCCGACGACGCAAGTATAACTTGATCATCGGCGTACAAAAGGCATTTGACGGTTAACTCACCCATTCTTAATCCGCATTCTTCAACTTTCAAATTTTGCAAACAACTGTCCATAAATAGGTTGAACAGCCACGGGGAAGCTACACAGCCCTGTCTGACACCTTTATGGATGTCAAACCAGTCCGAGTAGACCCCGTTGATCCTAACACAAGCACTAGAGTCCCTATAAAGGGACTCCAATGCCCGTATCAAGCCAGCGCTCAACCCAAATGAGTTCAGTGTTTGCCATAGCACATCCCTATTCACTCTGTCATAGGCCTTTTCCAAGTCCATGAACGCACAAAAAACCTTTTGGTTTTTGGCCAAAAACTTCTCCGCGATCATGCGCATGGAAAAGACTTGATCTGTACATCCCATTCCCTTTCTAAATCCTGCTTGCACATCCCAAATTTTTCCATCAGTTTCTTTCATGACCCTTTCAATCAGTACCTTAGCATACAGTTTTCCCACAATGCTAAGAAGGCTGATGCCACGGTAGTTTTTACAGTCCTGCTGCGACCCTTTTCCCTTATATACTGGGACTATCACGGCTTTGCACCAGTCTACCGGTACCCGCTTCAGTTCCCAGCATAAATTAAACAAGGTGTGCAGCAGGCCTGCCACCACTTCTCCTCCAGCCCTTAGCATTTCGAGTGAAACTCTATCATATCCGGCAGCCTTACCTGCTTTCATGCTTTTCATTGCTTTCATTATTTCACCTACACTAATCTCGCTACCTCTTTCCTCTTCCTTCGGAATTTCTACTTCACTTAGTACACACGTTGTCTCCTCACTCATAAACACGCTTTCAAAATATTCCTTCCATCTCTTTAAACTCAAAACTTCATCATTCAGAATATAGCCATTCTCGTCTCTTATAGCATTCATCATAGGCTGTTTTGAATGTCCCCTGGCAGTTCTTACAAGTTTCCAGAACATTTTAATATTTGCCTGGAAATTATCCGATATTCTTCTATCATTCTTATCCGTTCTTTCTTGCTTTTTTCTTTCAACTACTTCTTTTACTCTCTTATTAAGATGTCTAAAGACTGCCTTTTTTCTTTCAATATCATCATTCGTACCGCTAGAATTACCAGCCTTTGTTGCTAGTAAATCTAGCCATGCTCTCTTCTTTGCTTCAACTTCCATACGTACCTCATCATCCCACCATAACGTATTATTTTTCCTTTCATTCTTTCTCTTACTAACACCACATACTTCGGTAGCTGCATCCACTAAACCTTTCTTTACATTTTGCCATACATTCTCCAAGTCTAACTCCTTCATACATAATTCATCCAAACCACTTATATTTTCTTTCAGTCTACATTTGAACTTCTTTTTCTCACCTTCATCTTGTAACCTTTCTGTTCTAATACGCTGTAACGCAGTGGTAGACACAGATGACCGATGGCGCCAACGCCTGAATAGACCATTAATTCGGCATAGAACCAAATAATGATCCGTTCCTACGTTAGAACCCCGGTAAACCCTTGTATCTACAACTGCGCCCCTCAATCTTTCATCCACAATTATTAAATCTATCATGCTTCTATCGTCACCTCTTTCCCAAGTATACATGTGAATCCTCTTGTGGCGAAAGCAAGTGTTCGTCACAAAAAGATTCTTTTCCATACATACGGTGAGGAGACTTTCACCATTCTCATTTATACTTTCATCACCAAACGTTCCCAATATCCTTTCATAACCAAGCCTCCTCACCCCAACCCTTCCATTAAAATCTCCTAGCATAATAATATTTTCATTTCCCTTACACTCCATTAACACCATCCTTACCATTTCCCAAAACTGCTCTCGGATATAAGTGGGCTTAGACATGTCTGGGGCGTAGACCCCTAACACAAACAACTTCTTTAAGCCCACTTTCATTCGTATCCACAGCAGTCTTGGGCTTACACATTCATACTCTTTCACACATTGGCCCATTCTTTCTGAAAGGATGATACCTACTCCCTGGCATGCCCGCTCGATCTCGTCTACACCAGACCAGTATGCGGTATACATGCCATGTGTAGTGACATCCTTTCCCTTCCTTTTCGTCTCATTTACACATAACACATCTATTCCTCTATCATTCATCATATCGCATACTTCATCCATTTTATCATTCATTGCCCCACATACATTCAACGTAGCCAGACGGACCTCTGCAATCCACTTTTCGCCTCTCCGGGAGACAGAACGTGACGGGTGGCGAACCTCGTCGCCGGTTTTCCTCCCGGAGATTCTTCGCACCCCTGCCCCATTAAAGGGGCGCCGGGAACTCGGGGCCATTTCTATTATATTGTTCCTCATGGTGCGGATAAAGGGTGGTATATTTTACGCCTCTACCAGGGCGTGGAGCCGAGTCTGTGCTATCGGCTTGTCGCTCATTTAGCACCACCCGGGGGACACGTGTAGGGTGGGCCTAGGAATAGGTGGTCAGAGCCTACGGACGCGAGCGACTTATCCCCCACGCGAGCGACTTATCCCCTTACTTATATATAAAATACGCACTGTAATTAAAAGCCTTTCGAGTTGCGTCAAGTTTAATGTCAATGCGAGCTAAATATACAGTTCATTAATCCAACCATTTTGAAAATTATCCGATACAAACAAAAAGATAGACGGACGAAAATTTTAAAAGTTGTTTTCTTTCTAATTACATAACATACATAGCATAACATAAACACTCACACCTGTCACCCAGAGGGGTAGGCAGAGACTACGGACTTCCATTTGGTACGATCCTGACATACCTCTTTCGCCTCCTTTACAGCCATATATCTACGCATACATGCTCGTCTGTTAAGGGTACTTCTAACGTGGCCCATTTTCAAAATATCGCCAAGTTGGTCGATAAACTTTTTTCTAGGGCATCACTTCCCGACTCTGCCGTTCACACGTGCCACATAAATTTGCTATGTCACTCTTTCCTCATTCATTCTTTCTACATGACCAAACCACCGAAACATTTCTTTCTTGATCCTGGTCACAAAATCATCTTACATACCACATTTATCTCTTATCACGCAATTTCTCACCCTGTCATTCAGATTCAACCCTAGCATACTCCTTAAAGACCGCATTTCTACAGCATTTATTCTACTTTCGTGCTTCTTCTGCCACACCCAGCTTTCACTACCAAACATTAAAGTAGGGGCTAACACAGCATTATGAATTACCATAAGTGCCTTTTTTGACACATTCTGGTTCTTCATAATAGAGTGTAGTGTCCCATTCATCTATTCCCAGGGAGTTGTTCTAATTAGAACCGTATATACTTTCATATGCATTTATTTTAGTAAAAAGCTGTTATTTTGACATTACAAACAGACGCTTCAATTAATTTTATTTGTAGAGACAACAGATTTCTCGTTTACTTTATGTTGAGTACATTCCAAATAGATTAGAAATAACTACAATGAAGATAGAAAATTTTCATTGTAAACTTTGGTAAAACAAACTCAATTGTGTCAAAGATCCTACTCAGGAATTCTAAATATTGTTAGTTCACAGGCTTTATAAATATTTCTTCGTTGTTTTCTTCGTTCGAACAAGCTAAACATTGTTTATACTTCCAGAGAAGGGAAAAATGAGAGACACATGCTTTCGAGTATAAAATGACTCCTTAAATAAATACGCGGAACGTGATGTTTTCTACGTCGCGTAAGAATATTTTGTGTTACACAGAAAATAATGCTTTTGAAACGTGTTTCTATGTGCATATAAAATCATAATACGAACGAAATATGGAGAACGTGTACAGTAACTAAATGGAAAAATTTTGAATGTTAGTTGGAACAATGCGATATATGTATTAAAATATTTTTATGTAATGAAATTTTCCGTATTTTTCAATTGTGCCAACAAGTTTTGAAACATCTGTTGTAGGCATAAATTCCTTAGAGCTCATTTCACTCAATCTAGAAAATAAGTATCATCGATTTTACATGTTGGTACCATTTTGGTTAACGAAGATAAATATGAAATTTTTTATAGATATATGGTTACCGGCCACCGTAGCTCATGGCTCCATCCATTTCATCCTATAAAATTCCACCGCCGAATACAGGCCTCACCTATAAGTTATGGGGGAGTTTCCTTTAGATGCCACGCTTGGCAGGCGGTTCGCAACCGCAGATTTTCATAATTTTGATTTGCTATCAGGAACATGCTGTTGCCCAATATAATAAAATAAAATAACATTTTTAACCTATGGTAGCTCAACTATTCTATAAAGTATTTTAACACATTCACTGTCCACGACTCCATTTGGAGTCGCAAATTGACTTCAGTCATTAGTCCACGCCTCCATATGGAGTCGAAAAGGACTTACATTTTAAATGATGAAATATTGGACTGGTCTCGTGAATTGGGTTTAGATTTTGGTTTAGACTTGTGAGTTGGTAAATTTTGAATATGTCTGCAATGTTTTCCAATGTATATACCTCGACAGTTAGTAATGGTACGACTTTTCTTAATAACCTAAAATTTGGATTTTTATTTTGCTTTATTACATTTAAAAAAAAAACGTATTCTTATTAAATGCTTTATTTTTAGTGCTTAGACCTTTTTTCTTATACATAATCAACAATCATATAATTGTTTATTATATTCAAATCACCACAACGTAGTAATAACAACACAAGGTATTAGAAAATATTATGATATTTACTAAAACAGTGAATACAAAATCCTTTTTACAGTTGGCACGCCAGGTCGTGACTTGGTGGATGCAGAAGCAAACGCTGCTTTAGCGGATTTCCATTTTCCCTTCACTTGTGGTAGCTACCGAAACATCTCTTCTTGTTTTTCTTATTTCCTGTTTTAGGAATTTTCTGTGTTTCATGTCTAGGGTATTCTGATCAAACTGATGCTCACAATCACTGCTTTTCAGCAAACGTTCAATATCTTTGTCGCTTAGGTGCGCCATATCGTCACTCATTTGCAGGTAGATGTAATATTTGATGTAGGTAGGAACCTAATTCAAAAGTTATAAACTACCTTCGCAACAAAAACAAAACCATTGACAAGAATTCACTATTTTGTTTGACATTTGTCAACAAACTACTGTTACCATTGAAAAAATTTTTCCAACTTTCTCATAAATTACAATTCAGCGCCAAACATACATGTGACTCCATAAAGAGTCGTGTAATTCCAAATTGATAAGTTCACGACTCCATCAAAAGTCATGTTTTTTCAGAGTTACAAGTCCACGACTCCGCCTGGAGTCACATTGCTTTTTGTAATTTTTTATAGAAATTAATAAAATAAAATATTGATTTTATTTCATTATAGGACCTAAACAAGACATTATTACAAAAATACAAGTGAAACAGGAAAAAATCACCCTAGTATGGGGAACTGTGAACGTGTTAAAGACATGTGAAGTCCGCTAAGCGTCCGCGCTGATGACTAATCCCCGTTGAGACCGGCCAAAGTGTTACCAACATTCGGTCGGCAGGACATTATTATTTATTACATTCGCTTTTAATTTTTTACATTGTGAGTTTTTTATAATATGCTCCGTATGCATGCAAAACTTTTTTAAAGAGAAAACTTCTTTAGCGGCGTTGTACACATTTTTCTGTAATGGGTAAAAAACGTTAAACTCGCGTCACGACACGTGACCTGATCGAAAATTCGTAAGACGAAAACTTCTTTAGCGGCGTTGTACACTTTTTTGTAATGGGAAAAAAATATTAAACTCGCGTCAGGACACGTGACCCGATCGAAAATTCGTTAGACGTCGTCGAAATTATGGATGGAAGTTGATTTTTCTGAGAGATAAACTTTTTAATGTAAAATATATAAATTGTCATGTTTATGTACCACATAAATGATAGTATATTTATACTGATAATTAAAGCATTTCATGCAAAATTATTCCCTAACCATTCCAAAATATCAAAAATGCACAACGTTAATATTCAAGTTTTCACTTCTGCCGGCAATCCCGGAGTGCAAGCCGTCGTTTTTTTAATAAAGCCTCTTTGGGGTAATTTCTGGAAACGAGGCATTCCATCTTTGTCCTCAGGTGTTACAACGTATATGCGTTTCGATTCTTTGAGGATAAATGTAGATGTCTATGGGCCACAGCATCTACTTACCATAAGGTGGACTGTATGCTCGTCGGCCCATTGCCACTTAAGCTTATCAATCCCCAATGTAACTATTTGCATATATTAAATATTCTATAATGTAAAATTTCCATGTAAAAATTAAAAATAAAATAAGTCCAATGCTTACGTTAAGGACTTCCGTAGAATTATTAATTTTACCTAACATTGAACCTCAACAAGAGCACACAAATAAATTACCCATTACGTCTGCAATATTCCGGAATTATACGCCTCAACTCATGGGTCAGATTGAATTGTTCTGTGATCATTGTGTAGCAAGACCCCGGATTCCACTCTGAAAGGGTGCGATCTGCCGCTTGGATTACTTAGAGTATCTGTAATCTTACGGTTTGAGTTAACTGTAGTCACTGTAATCCATATATTACAAAGTAAGAGTGAATTACCATTTTGTGATTCAATGCGGTATCGTATTAATTAATTTGTGTTGGTAATCTCGTTGTTGACGGTTACTCGAGAACGCGGGCCCAAACTTACTTATTCTGCGCCATAAAAAGGTACTGCGTGCCTTCCTTCACGCATCCCGCCCTACCACACAAAATTGCGTAGCCTGTTCTATTACTTAGTACATATAACTGCAATGTTTAAAGATAGTGAACTACAGACATTAATTATTATTATTAGAATAACATATACGAGCACTAACCGTCAAAGTGCATTAATTGTTTCAATGAGGTGGAGCCGGAGTAAGTTACAAGAAAATGCACTTTCCTTGGTTTAATTAAAGCTATTTAATGGGATTCTAATTAAACGAGAGATGTTCGGATTGCATTAATTGCTTGAAAATCTTGAATTTATTGACGTTACGTTAAAATGCGAGGTGGTGTTATATAAGTAATATGTTTAATATCAATTTAATTACATTATTTGTTGAAAAACTTAAATCTAACTAAAAGTTTACCACACAATACTAAATAAACTATATTAAAGAAAAACTAAAGCTAAAAATTTAAATTGTCATACAATCCCGTTATATCTGTCAATAAATCACGATCGTGCCAATAACGCTGGCTATCTTTTCTCGCTGAGTGGCTATACCTAGCCTTTGAGTGAAAAAGAACCAGCCCTCTTATCACCAGCAGCGACGACCAGTCGCGGACAGAGTTCTTTTAGGAACTTCACCGAACGTGGACTCCACGGACTCATAAGCAATTCATGGAAGGAAGTGTCTATTCATACGATAAGCGAGCGATATTTTTTTCTTATTTATACGATTATCGTATGATTATTTTTTTTGTTATTCCTCTGATACGTACTCATATTTCATAGTATTTTATATTCGCGTCTATTAGAACATTAGACAAATCTTGCAACGTCAGTGATTGTAAATTAAGGTGCTTCTGGTTAAAGCCGCGTGCATTATCTTCTATACACTTACACACACACACACACACACACACACACACACACACACACACACACACACACACACACACACACACACACACACACACACACACACGCACACGCACACGCAACCACACGCACACGCACACGCATACGCACTCGCACGCGCAAGCACACGCGCACATGCACACGCACACGCACACACATATATCTACGTCATGTCTCTCATCACGATATCTATAATACTACACCCGATGGACTTTAAAACTGGTTACTTATTTCGTAATGTAAACGCTCACTACAATCGGACTTTACGATAGTCCCATTGAAAAATTCTTGATATTTTATATCTACATTTTATCGCCTATTATCGTGCGCCCAGCGACGCGAGCGGGTATTAGCTAGTAATCATATAAAAAATATAATATTAAAAAATTTAACTTTTCAATTTTAAAAATTATCAGACGAATAAGTATATTTTATAATTTATACATATAAATTTTACATTATCTATACATATATTTTTTTTATATACCACATATAATATATACCTACATATGCAAGTAAAATGTGTAACGAAAAGGATGTAGCAATAACATGTATTTAGTTTAATTATTTCGTACGCTTAATATAAATGTGAATTTTATTTGTCCTATATGTGCTCACATACCGATTATTTATTTATCCGATTACGACCAAATTTTGCTGAGTTATTGTGTGCGCGCCCGCGAATGTTTCTGCCAAAAAGGCATTGCAGCTTATGTCGGACAATAGCTAGTTATTTATATATTACCAAATAGGTTTCTTAACTTAAACTTTGTATAGATTCAGGTTCTGATTTTAATTTAGATATGAGTGAGGTTATTGTTTATGATTTTTTAATATTGTTAATTATTATTTCTTAAGTAACCCAAAAAAGTACAATTTACTTTTTTTGGGTTACTTAAGATATAATAATTAACAATATATGTCAGGGGTTAAATAAAAAAGAGCTGCATCAACCAAATAGTCGTGTTTAAACATTATTTATCAAACTATCTTTTAGTTGGATACATAAATAGTTTTTGTGATAAATTTATTTTTTTACGAAAGTTGTTTTTTTTTTTAAATTAAAACTTCATTACGTAAAGTTTAGGATTCAAAGCAACGATAAAATGTCTCTTTTTAGTTTGAATTAATTAGTGATTCTACTAAATTACTTCAGTCCCTCTGTAATTGATTTACTACCTTCTGGGTGCTTTGAAACGTGTTAAATGAATAGGTTTCTCGCAGATTCGTTGCTTCTGAATTAATTATTTTTTGACGCAGTTGACAGACCGTAAATATAAATTAAGGTGACGTGAGTTTACAGACCCCACAGTTTGAAACCAATTTTAACATTGGCTTTTTTGAATCTTAAATAAAAAATGTGACTTGTTTGAAGACGCAGTTAAAAAGCAGAAACTTTCGGTAACTATTGAAAAAAGCGTTTACTCGAGAGTTTACGTAAGTGTTTAACTTTAAGTAAAAAAGGGTTTGAGTACCAGGTCAGGCCAAATTTAGTTACTGTATTTTTGTGTCAAGAAAATTTCAGACCCGGGACTCGAACCCGGGACCTCATGATCAGCAACCGCGTTTAAGATCTCTAGACACTGACCTCTATAATATATACAAGTATGCTGGACTGGCTATACACCGTGACATAAAGAGGCAATTTGATTTGCGCCATTTTGGCGCTGACAGCAGAAGTGCACGTCCACGGAACTAATAATAGGGATAAGACAGTGTGACAAAATATATCAATAAAAATTCTATACCCTACCTACACCCAAATAAATAGAATGGACTCTATGGATAGATGGACTTTACCCGTAACGTCCATTCTATTTATGTATCATATTAATATAATGCCATTTTTTTATTTTTTTTATTTTACAACAACTAAAATACATACTAATCAAAGTTCATAAATACTGGTTGGAAATGGGAAATGGACTGTAATTTGCATAGACGCTGGCTGATTCTACTCTACACCGTTGACTCGACAATATTACTAAGGTCGGACGTACCTGAATATACGAAGGCGGATGCTCCTGCTCTCGTGTGCTTCTTCGGGGATCCCAGCTACACGGATTTCGGTCACTCACGATGATCCAATTCGGGTAGGAACTTGCGATTGCACATATATTTTGGAGCGGCGTAAAACGTGCCTTTTCTCACGGCGCGCGGCGTTGACATCCAGTTAATCACGTGACGAAAAGATGTCCGTAACTTTAACGGACCAATAGTAAACAAGCATCACATCGACCCGCGAAATACACGGACATCCAAACCAAAGTAACATTGATGTAGCGGTTGCGAGTATTCAGCGCAAACAAACGAACAAATTTCGGCTGTTTATTAAACTAGCCGAACCATTCCTCCCGGCCTTGAAAGGGAAGCTTTCAAAGGTGTAATCATCTATCGATTTAAATTAATTTATTCTTACTTCTAGGAACCTTATTACAACATACTAAAGAATGTTTGTTAACTACTTATGTCTACTTAATCCCATTATCTTATCTATGACTTATTATCTAGAAGCTAATCTACCCTTTACCTAAATAATTTATGACTTTACTGAGTTGGTAATGGACACAATTTAACCACCGGTCTTTGGTAAGTACCGTGCTTAGTCCTTACCATTGCTACACGTATAACGTCATCTTTACCTTTAAAAGTTTGTGTTATAATGCCTAAGGGCCAATGTAAGGGCATGATGTTATCCTGTATTACTACCACAACCATCCCTTCCTTAACTGGGAAGGATGGTGAGTTCCACTTTTGGCGAGCTTGTAGGCTATGAAGATATTCTCTCCGCCATCGCATCCAGAATGACTGTACCATCTTGTCTAAGAGCTCACATCTAGTTAGAAGATGCGGAATCGAATTATCAATATCAGGTGCTGGCAGGAAATCAAGCGGGACGGTATGTAAAAAATGAGCTGGCGTCAAAGCTGCTGGATCTGAAGGATCAGAGCTGAGCACTGTAAGTGGTCGTGAATTTAATATGGATTCAATCTGGCTTAAAACTGTTTGAAGCTCCTCAAAGGTAAGAATTTGTTGGCCGATAACCCTATATAAATGGGTTTTTATGCACTTGATGTTACTTTCCCAGCAACCACCGAAGTGTGGAGCATTAGGAGGAATAAGTTTCCATTGGATACGACTTTCTGCTAACTGCTTTTCCCATACTGGTTTATATTCATTCTTTAGAAAAGCGTACAAAGCTCGAAGATAAGACCGGGCACGAATAAAATTGGTTCCGTTATCGGTATAAAAACATTGAACCGATCCTCGTCTAGCTAGGAATCGTTTCATGGCGGCCAAGAAGCAAGCTGTGCTGAGATCGCTTGCGAGCTCAATATGCACCGCTCGTGTAGTAAGGCATGTAAACAAGCAGATGTAAGCCTTACGGCTTTTTATACCTTTACCACGATATGGTGTTACTAGGATTGGGCCGGCATAATCGCATCCAGTATGGACGAAGGCTTTGACAACCGCTCGCACTCGAGGTTCAGGGAGGTCCGCCATCATAGGGAACCCAAGTTGAGGTTTAGATCGAAAACATACGTTGCATTTAGAGATGATGGCTCCAATTGCACGTCTAGCAGATAATATCCAGTATTTACCACGGAGTACAGAAGATAGCAACCCTGGTCCTGTATGTAAATATTTGCAGTGGTATGAGCGTATGAGCAAGTCTACCACATGATCCTTACAAGGAAGAAGAATAGGATGTTTAAATTCAAAACTCTCCTCTGAGTTTGCCAAACGGCCACCCACGCGTAATACGCCATCCTTAAGAAATGGATTTAATTGTTTAATAGATGAAGAACGACATCCCCCTTTCTCCAAACGTTGAAGGTCATCACTAAAATGTATCGACTGTATTAGCTTCATAATTTCTAATTCCGTAAATTCCAAATCTGACTTAACTATGGGTCCCAGGGGCAGCTTCCTTATAAACTTGTATATGTAGCTCGCCACGTTAAGAAACCGTTGCCACGAAGAGTAATTACGTGCTAGCTTATACAGAAAAGGTTCTTCGATTGGTTTTATTATTACAAGGGAAATAGACTTAAGCTCCGGCGCCTCGGAAGATTCCTTTGGCACAAACGTTTTTATTGGCCATTCGACATTAGGCAAATTGGCCCAAGGAGGCCCCTGTAGCCACAGGGGGTGATTCATAAGTGGTGTAGGAGTTAATCCACGGGACAAACAATCGCACGGGTTTTCGTTACCCTTGATGTGGTAAAAGTGATCCGATGGTAAGTTGTCCTGGATTTTGGAGACTCTATTGGCAACAAACGTTTGCCATCGGTGTGGAGAAGAATGAATCCAATTTAACACTACGGTCGAGTCTGAAAATGCTAACACCGAATTAATTGGGTATCTACTCGAATATATTTCAAGAACCCCTTTTATTAATTTAGAAAGCAACAAGGCTGCACATAATTCCAGACGTGCTAATGAGACAACCTTTGACTTTGCGCAAGACAAAATGACAGTTGTCTGATTTTGTTTGACGTCTACTCGAATATAAACTGCGGCACCATAAGCCTTTTCACTCTTTACGAGTTTTAAAGGAACAGATACTCTATTATGACTGGATGAAATGTAATCATTTTTGTTTTTGTGGCATTCAGAACAAGCCCCGCATCGTGAGACCATTTCATAAGGTTAGTGAAATCTTCTTGCAATTTCTGTAATGCCACATATATGTCATTTTCCGCCGCTAGTATGCAGGTATCGTCTGCAAACTGATATATCTTGCAGTTTTTAATTACATTGGCAACATCATTAACATAGGTCAAGTAATGCAAAGGCCCAAGCACAGATCCCTGTGCAGTACCGTGAGTGACTGTTTTTTTTGTACTTGTAGCATTTCCCACTTTAACTCTATATGCTCTCTCTTTAACATAGTCTTTGCACCAATTTAAAAGGGGTCCTCGCAGTCCACATTCATCTAGCCTTTCAATCAGTAAGTCATGTCTAAGGGTGTCGAACGCTTTACTATAGTCAATGAAAAGAACTAGAACATGTTTTTTATTATCAAGAAAATGGTTTACGTCGTCAGTAAAAGAAGATAAAAGTTGAGTGGTACTTTTATGCTGCTTAAAACCATACTGACTTTTATTTAAAATTGAGTGTTGACTATAGAGATTATTTATTTGTTTACTTATATATTTTTCAATTATTTTGTCAAGTGTAGGTAATATTGTTATTGGGCGATAATTGTCGTAATCCGTTTTGCTACCTTTTTTATGTACGGGTCTTACAATTCCAGTTTTTAATTCAGTAGGGTACTTGCCTTTTTCTATACACGCATTTATTAGGTTGGCTATAGTTACCGATATTTTGTCCGCAATGGATATTAAGTCTATTGCTCGTATGTTGTCTATACCTGGTGCTTTGTTCGTTTGAATGTTTTTTTATTATTTTAGCTACTGAGCTTGGAGTAGCCTTTTGATATCGAAATGTTACGTTTACAGGCAATCTGTACAAGTTCATCGGTAAAAGGGGTCGATTGCAGGACGGTATCGATGCTTGAAACATTTTTCTGAAAGGCCTGAGCGAAATTATTAGCGATATCAAGTGGCGTCACTTTTTCATTTTGAAATGAATTTAAAATTATATTATCAATGGAAGGACTTGTCCGTCCCGTGATCTTATTTAGTATTTGCCAAAGTCTCATCTGGTTATTTTTATTATTATGTATATCCATTTTGATGTGCCAATTTTTTGTTTTTTTGTATCAGCTTGTTAGTCGAATTTCGTATTTTATTATATATTTGTTTAGTAATCATATTGTCTGTATTTTTTAACCACAAAGAATACCAATAGTACCTATTCTCACATGCCCTTTTAGTTTTTTCATTAATCCATTTATTTTCTGTCCTCGTTAATGTTCTATTTTTTTCCCGAATTGTTGTTAAGGCATCATTGTAGCATCTATTGAAATTATCATTCATCATCATCAAACTCCTTCGCAAGTCCACTGCTGAACATAGGCCTCCCCAAAGGAATGCCACAAAGCACGGTCCAGAGCCACCTGCATCCATCAACTTCCAGTATGTCTTACCAGGTTTTCACTCCATCTAGTGGGGGAACTTCCGACACTTCACCTGCCGGTACGAGGCTGCCACTCAATAACCTTTTTTCCCCATCGGTTATCGGTTCTTCGAGCTATATGGCCGGTCACTTCAGCTTACTTATCCGTTGGGCAATGTCGGTCACTCTGGTTTTACTGCCGATATCCTCATTCCTAAGTTTATCCTCCGAAGCTTTCCAGCTTCGGCAGTGCCACGTATTCTAGGGGGGCCTGAAATATTACAATCCATGGGTTCTTGATCGAACACTTAATTAGCTTTGTCGGTGGATGTTATGCAAGAGAAAGGTGCCAAGAACTGTGAATGTAAACGATGGCCAGAATTTGTAAATAAGAAATAAACTAAAGTAGGACCACTACGAAGTTAAATCACAAATTAAATCTTGAGACTCGAGAGAGAATTAAATCTCTAGACTCGCAGTTACTAGAACACCATGATGTTCTATCCGCCGCAAATTGACAGGGCCACGGAAACGCTTTCATGCACACCCGCGGCCCCTCCGGCACCAGCCACCCAATGGCAACCCCTCCTTAGTTGTTGACTTCTGACCCCCGTTTTTCTTCTCAGATAAGGCGCACCAGAAAGACAAGTCAAACTGCCCTTCGCGGCCTCTGACTCCACCTGCACTACGGACTTCCCGAGCCCGATATATGAATGGAACCAGGAAAAAACGAGCACTAGGAAGCATTAAGTGGTGCAGCCTCACCAAAGTCGCGAAGGATAGTCGAGTGGCATCGCATCGCCAATCGCCATACTTACACTCCTCTTCCCTCACAACTCCACCTCGGCTACAGCGGTACAGGGAGAGGAATCTCTTCTAGCCACAGCCCACTAACACACATTCAACGTGGCTCGACATCATCAGGCAACCTTTTGATACTTGGCTATGGCCCTTGAGTTTGCGGGAAAATGACGAAATAAGAAATAAAAAACATTCGAAATAATAATCTAATACTTTTATACTTACTGGTACTGGTACTACTAGAAAATATTGTCGGAATACTGTACTTTTTCAAAGTGGTGCAGTTCTCATATCTAATAAAACAGTCGTCTGTGAAATGTTCAGAACAAATATGATCATTTTATTTCGGACACCAATTTACAATATTTATGCTTTTAAGCCATAATTTTAATAAACATTACAAGCCTGTTAATAAACATTTCATAATCATCTGTTATTGGCGACTGTGTTTGTTAGCAGATATGGGTAGGAAAGAACATCGATAAGTATTATAGACAAGGAACTCGACAACCCTATTGAATTTTATTGTTTATCAAAACCCAGTAATATACAGCCAAACATGTTGGTTTAAATATTAAGATTAGTAATAAATTTTTAGGTATTTATATTATCAAATAGTTTTAATTTGTTTAATATTAGCTGCAAATTCACTTACTTGTTAAATATTATACCACTTCCCTTTCGGTAACGAGTTTTACAGATGACGCACTCTCATTATAATTAAAAATAATGCTTATTATGTAACTAATATTATACACAATCAAACAACATAAAATACTTTCGTTTTATAGTTTAAAATTTCAAACTACAGATTTTTTAAATATGACAATTTAAATAAGACAACATACTTTGGCATATTATGCCAATTTTAGTTTCCAAGACGACCGTTAGGGGTACTTCACATTGGCACTGACATTTTGTATAGTATAGCCAGTCCAGCGTACTTGTATATAGAGGTCAGTGTCTCAGGAACAATAAGACAGTCATAGTACGATGAAACCGACACAACAGGAGAGAGGTCAGGCGCAAGACAAAAGACTTTACGCGCGATTATAAGCCAGTCACGTTAACTACCACTAGATCAAAGAGGCAGTTATCATTACAAATTATATGAAAGCAACAACGAGCAGTCGACTGTAAAATGAAATATATTATATTCACATAATTTAAAGACCCGATTCTTTTTATTTATGGTTTAAAAATATACTGGTTGGCTCGACTGGGGAAAGACTATGCTCTGGTATTCTGTACCAGGTTAAAATAGCAGCATAAAGCTGCTGTGAGGAAACGAGGGAGTGGCAACGCATCTGCAGGTTTACTCTTTACGGAGGATAGATGCAAATAATTATGGGCCACAGCATTCACCCTACCTGTGTGCTGGTTGTGTTAGACTGTCTGCTCGTTTGTCACCCTTATTCTATAAACAATATAGATATATGAAAGCAGTCAATATAAATAATTGTGATAAATGATGAATACTTTTGAATGTAACATATTATTATGAAATAGTATAAGGTGAATGTTATAAAATGGTTGAACGTTTTCGTTTACGTAAAATCGAATGAGATGAATGTGACTTATTTTATGAATGCGATATGAAAAATCTTTTCCTTTGTATATTTTATTGCCTTCAGAATTTATGTGCAAAATAAGCTTGTCATTTGTAGAAGTTTTGTAAGATACTCAATTGATACAAAATCCATAGAAATAGTTTTATTTCCATGAAACTGAAGTTCGCTTATCTTACAGCCCACCAGATAGTAAGAGACTACTACGCTTAATGGTCACCTGCAGCCAGCTTCAAATAAAAAGAGCTACAAATGCACTGTCACCTCGGAGGATTAAGCTGAAATTTCTCAGTCTGTAATTATATTATCTCTCTATACTCCTCAGACCGTAACAAAGCAGTGGAAGCACTGCTATTTGACGGCAGAAATAGGAAAGATGGTAGTGCTTACCCAGACGGACCCCTAGACAGAAAAGATATCACCCTATATTTTTAACTAGGTACTGTTTATTACGAAAGTAAAGTAAAGTTACATACAGCCTTAATATACTTAACATATCTTCGAAATAAAATTAATCCACAGACATGCAAGATTCCTCACGATGTTTTCTTTCACTGACGAGTGAATAATAATTTAATTGGTATCGGCTGGGATTTAACCCGGATAGCACGCGTTCTGTCAATTTTACAGCGAGTGTTTAAGCCCAAAGATCAAATGTGTAGAATTTGTGAATTTATAAAATTCATTGAATAACGAAAAATTACTCAAACTCAGAATTAGGGGGCATCAAAAAGAAAGGTTATGAGTTTAACAAAAGTTTTTGAAATATAAGTATTTAATAGTATTAAAGAAAACATCATCATATTTCATGTTGTGGGTATCGTAAGAGGCGGATATGGGAAAGGCTCGCACAGGACCTCATGGTTTAATTCTTCGTTCTCATGGAAAAATTCGTTTACTACTTCATTTAATACCTTTTTATAGTAATAAGGGTGATAAAAGAGCACACATTACACCTGATCCCACCATCTACTCGTACATCTATCCTTGGTTAAGTATCAAAATGCAGATGCTTTGTTACCCTTGTGGAATATAAGATGGAATGCATCGTTTTCAGGAAGAGGAGTCTCTGGCTTTCTACACTTACTATACGAAACACATTAAGCTGGTATTTCACTATGGTAATCTGCGAGAGCTTAGTTCCTATCCAGTCGAGCTGACCCGTTCGTGCTACAACCATACTTTAGCTGGAGCATGGCGCTGCTACGTATAAAGACTATCTACGACTTAAGTACGAAATTGAAATATGAGAAAAACAGTCATTTTTACACATAGCAATACAAAAGCAACATGAAATTTAAAGTTAATTAGAAACGTTCTTTCAGGGCGGCAAAGTGGATAGAAAATATTTGCTTATTCCAGTTGTGGCGCTGCGCTCTAATTATTGACGTTTGAGAGTGCTGTAGATGTTTTTTTTTTGTTTTAAATAAAACTTAGAACGCAACGTCGGTGCATAAAGCTATTTCAATTTGGGTAATGCGATAGTAATATTTTTGAGCAAACTTTTTTGTGCAGTACACAAAGAAAACATATTATGCTTTTCAATATGTTTTTAAAAAAAGATGTTGTTATGCAAAACAGCAGCGCGATTTTAACTTTGTAATTAACCTTAACTATGTTTATCCTGTATTCTTTGAATGTGTTGTCTTAATCTTCTTTTTATTTTTATGAAATATTTAAATTATAAAATAGTTTAAGTCAACACTCTGAATAAAACTATCATCGCGTTTTATTTCTAAATAAAGTCTATAAAAACCCACGTAAGATGGGAAATAGCTGTCGTGAAATAATATTCGTTATTTTCTAAAGTTAATATTATATAAGAAAACGAAAACAGAGCCATCGGTAACTGAAGTATATTCTATGATGTACTCAAAAAAACGATTAAAAATTTGGAGCTTATTACTGTTTAGCTTATAGCGTTTCTACACCATTCATGCGATTACGCGAAATTTTTAAATGGTTTTAGTACGTTTGTCTTTTATGCGTTCCTATATCATTAATCCAACTAGAATGAAACTTTGTTGACTTGTTGTACTCATGGTCTCAAAAGTAAAAAATTGGCATTGCGACACTAGCAGACACTGCTCGTTTTAAAATAACTGTAGCTTGTATATAACTCAAGAGACGATTTCATAACTTTTTAAGGGCACAGGCAACGCGTCGAGGTCATGCAATATGAACTGGCGCCGTGCCAGTAACAGTTATATTCCACTCTACAGAGCCTTCAAAAGCTAAAATTTAATTAAAAACATTGAATTAGCAATGCAGGCGCTGGGATAAAAGTTTCACTTTTTTAAACGGTTTTAATAAGAATAAACATTTTATTTCGTTCAGTTAGGAGACAATCAATTTTTGTATGTAGAATGGGCCCACCACAAATTTTCGCATCCCGCAATGAAATGCATGTCGATTTATTCCTTATAACTATAGATTACATTAGTAATATTAGTTTTACCACATCTAAATGGAAAACTGACAAGTTAACAATTAAAATATGAATTTTAAAATAACCTAGAAATAAACTAAAAGCGATTTATAGTAGTTTTTACCTGTATTCTAAGTTAAAATAGTGCACTGTTGAATAATAGTACATATAAAACCAATTTATAGGTAGAAGGAGTAGAATTCATTGAAGACATAGGGCTTAGCCGTAAACTATAGCCATAGAAGCGATCACAATAGATCTCTGCTCTTACTGGGTACTGTTGCAACTGTTTGGTAGGCAGACGCACTGTTGGCTGCCGTGCACATGTCATGTCTGTTGTCTGGTTTCTATCTTGGGCACGGCATCCAGATGAGGATGAACCACTTGCGTCTTTTTTAGATGATATATTACTTTCAAGAATGATATTGTAAATGATGAATGATGATTATTAATCTTAATACGTATTAATATTGTAATATAAATGATGATTTTTCCTATAGTCGCTCCACTTGTGGCAACTAAAGTTTTTTTGTGGTATTCTATAAGAAGGTGCTGCTGCTCATCTCCTGGTAGTTTTATTTTACTCTGTCGACTTTTACGACACCATACGGGACGAAACGGGATGGCAATTCACGGAAGGCCTCTGTAATATTTTACATTATATATTTAATTTAGGAGGCCTATGTTCTGCAGTGGACTGTTGTAATGATGATGAATAATGATTACTAAAAATTGTAATTTTTGTTGTTTATTTGAACTATATCTATTTTACTATCTGCTTGAAAGCTATGAAGCCATGAAGACAGTTTATATCAATTTAAACAAACGAGTTTATACCATATTAAGTTTTTTCTACCAAATAGTTTGAAACTACAGCTTTATTCTTACGTCAGTGGCTTTTGGCAGAAAAAAGCGCTAGAAAGCGCTTGTAAGCAAAAGTGGCGATCGCAAGCGATAAGCGCTGTCAAATAATAAGTAGCTATTTTTCTCTAGGATACGAAGTTAGCTTTGACCGGGGAACCTAACCTAATTTAAATATATGTTAGTAAATTATTCATATTAAAACTTACCATACATGAATTTTTAATAACATGTATAATATGTTTATTCATATCATTATATTACTTGAAACGAATATTGCACAAAATAACTTATAAACTCTACTTCAAAACAAAGTAAATAAGCAAAATGGCGGATTGTGTCAGCGCTACTGAAGTTAGCAAACGTGTCCTGGCTGAAAACTGTTTAGTTTCGCCATTTTGCTTACAAGCGCTTCCTAGCGCATTTTTCTGCCAAACACAGCCAATGCCAGTCAATGCAAAGAACTATACCTGTAAGTTGGTAAATAGCAGGAATGAATGCAGTGTCTTCTTGTGTCAAAATGTAAAATAATTCAATCAATATGTATATTATCTTAACAATTACCAATTTAATATAACGAAAGATATAAAATTATAGCTGTAGAAGGTATGGATTTATTAATAATGTGAAGGGATATTTATTAGTACTATTAAAAACTTTAAATAATTAAGTACTTAAACATGTATAGATCGTTATATGTTTCTGGAGTCTGTGGATCGTTTTCGTTTCTTATTATTTCTAAGAAATCGTACCATATCCCATATAAATAAAAAATATTAAGTAATACATTAAAAAAGAAAATATGTAATTTTCGTTTCCGCAGTATAGTAATATTGTTGGAATAGAATCGAGAGTAACAAAAATAATATATATTTCTCATAAAAGTTTAAATCTAGATATGTAAGTAGATTGATTGTATAGTGGAGTTATTAGTTTTCCATGAGATAATATACTCACCTCGTAAGAAATCTACACAGATAAAAGTTAGCGCACATCTGCAGCTGTCTCGGCCAGTAATTGTCTTCGCACACTGCGTTGAAACCTGACTCCATAATCGCAACATACACTTATATTTTCATTGTATGCTGATATAGCAGATTCCATTTTCTTAAAATCGCATATAAATACAAAAAAAAACAGTAGCGTGACGAACATCAATGCCGTAAAAATTAAAGACGTAATACTCGTCCGCCGGCTGGTGGGAATTACTGGACACGGAAGTCAATGACAAAATAACGTTTTGGTTCACGGTCATTTAGAACTATGTTACAATATGATATTAGCTAAAACTTTTAGAAATTAAACATAAAGTTCTTAGTGGTATCCTTTTTAGTAACAAATATATAATATAGAATTAAGTATATGTATATAATTAGTCATCTTTGTGAAAAAAATAGTTTTCTTTTATACAAACTGAAAAATGACTAATTCCACGCATTTTACACATATCACACTAATCAGAACACGAATATCAAAACAATTAATTTATTTTTTAAGATTTCTTGATTCCGTTTACATTTTTGAAAAATCTATACGCCATTTACTATTATAATTTGGTGTCTTTTTTTGTGTAATACCATTAAGTGACGTTAATATTTCTAGTGGGCCCAAAAATGATTGCCTCCTATAAAGGAGTAATTTGATGGCGCTTAGCCTTCATTAGGTCAAATTTGTTAGCATATTTTACTCAAACCAATAAAATGATTGAATATATATAGTGAGAAAATTAATTATAAATGTCACAACCGTACCGCATGAACCTAAAGAATAAGCAATATTGAACTATCATCATTATTGCCGTGTCGTGGCGGTGTAAGGATATCGACCACACCATTTCGTCCGTGGATGATGTAAGAGGTGACGGAGGGATCTGAATAAGGAGATAGATGGGCAGCCGCATCTTTATGAAGTAAAAACAAACTGTAAAATACTAAAAATAATAAAGAAGAACTAAAATTACGTTATAATCTTTGATTTATACTGTCAATGTCAATGGTCAGTCACATCTTAGAGTTCATAATTATACATAAGTAAATACCATAATTTATCCCAGGATAAACCACATAAAAGTCAAACAATATAATTAATAAAAGTTTATGGCCAAACAGTCACATAAAGTAGAGATATATAGAGATTTTTGCTAAAGAATTGAAAATGTTGCCAGCAAATTAATTACTGACAGATGCTGACAGATCTGAATGAGCTGTGAATTTATAATGTTCCTTTTTAATAGTATGTTGTGTGTATTTCAACGCAAAAAAGCGTTTTATTTTTATATTTTGTATGTTAGATATATGTGTTTTATATAATAAAGCTCAGTTGAAAGTATTGATAATACATATATGTTCAGAGATTTTAAAGAAAATACAACTTAGTTTATATAAGAAATTAAAAAAAAATTATAAGTTACGGGCAAACTTCGACATTGTAAATACATGATTACGATATCGTTAAAATTGATTGTGCAGTTTTTTGAACAAAATATCGAAATCACAATCAGTCATCAAAGGAAAATTATTGTGAAAGCGGAAAGTATTGTACCCAAATGAAATATAGAACCCAAGTTCTATGAATCGCTTTTCTTTATTTCATTAACATCTTGCAAAAACAAAACACCAGAATCGCGTGCTACATTCGTTGTTCTCTGCACAAGTTCCGAAGTCATAACAATACATCATAAGTTTTGATACATTGTTATGATGCTTGTTAACTGCGGAGCATCTTTTCAGGTGTAGAGCTGTTTTGATGCATTGATATTACTACAAACTTCCTGTTTTAGCAATAGCTGCAAGTAGGGTTGCGCGGCAACACTCATCCAATTTTGACATATTGTAATATATTTTGCTTAATTTATTTGACATGTAATCTATTTGACTTTTAATCTATTTGGCATGTATTTTTTGGTAGGTATTTATTTGATCTAAAGGACATGCATTCTTTAATTTGTTTGACCTTTTGACATGTATCATTATTACTATTACTTAAAACTGTAATTTGTTAATTAGCATGCCTACGTTTTGGGAATACTGTAAGCCAGCATGTACACTGTTTTTAAAATATAAATAAATAAATATAATATACTAGCCACTTAGTTTTCTATGCATTCCTCATATTACATTAAAGTGATTAAGAGGTTACTTGGTTAGTAGTAGTGCGATCGCCTGCCAATGTTTCTGACAAAAATGGTTTTGCCACACAATATGTCTCGAGCAGAGCTAGTAATATTATAAACCAAATACATTACAATTTTTTAACGTTATCAAGACACTAAGATATTATCATGTATCACGGTTGCAGTTTATATACATAAATTTTACAAGGACCAATATGCAGACCCGAAACAATTATTTGTAGGCCATACAAATACTCGTATCGTGCGGGATTCAAATCCGCGGGCTTCAGCGCTACAACTGTCTCAATCCCAGCTTTGGAATGGTTTTATCCTATCTTCGCGGCCGCCAGCAATCAGTACGATTAGGGCAAGAGTTTTCAAGATGGGCTGACATTGAAACAGGCGTGCCGCAAGGCTGAATACTTTCTCCTATAATGTTTTCTTTATTCACAAATTCTATCACTTCAGTTCTCAACTGTTCGTACCATCTGTATGCAGATGATCTTCAGCTCTATGTGCAATCTAGTGTTAACGACCTTAACGATAATATTCATAAACTCAACCACAACCTCGATCCCATAAGAGATTGGTCGTACAAACATGGTGTTTTGGTTAACCCAACAAAATGCAAAGCAATGGTTATATGTAGTAGCAGATAGTTGGCTAAGATTAATAACGATAATCTTGCTCCCGTCTTTTACTATGGAACGTTGTTGCCATTTTGTAAGTCTGTCAAAAATCTTGTCTTACATATAAACCATACCTTAAGCTGGGGAGTTCAAGTTTCCGAAACAATCCGTAAAGTAACTGCCACCTTACGTTCTCTTTGTCGTCTCACAAACTTTCTGCCTTTTAAAACTAAACTTCTGCTAATCCAGACTTTGATATTACCCATTATTGATTATGAGGATGTGTGTTACCCAGATCTATCTCAATATCTTCTCAATAAGTTGGAGTGCCTTCTCAACAATTGCATTAGATTCATTTTCGGCTATATTTCCCAGTACCGATCTAAGCTTAAATGGCTCTCTATTCGTCAAAGGCGTAGCTCCCGAACTTTGCAAGTACTACATTCAATTTTAAATGACCCCAATTCTTCCTCTTATCTTAAAGATAACTTTCTATATTTGTATTCCACTAACGATAGAGTTCCCCATTCCCAAAATTTTCTTAAAATTCGTATTCCACCACATAGGAGTGGTTTCTTTAATTCCTCTTTTACTGTGCAGTCTATACTGCTCTGGAATACCTCGCCTGTTTATATCAACAAAACTAATAACAAGAATTATTTTAAAAGACTAGTTCAAGAGTTCTGTCGTAAGAATAATACCACCTGTCTGTCCGACTTTTGTTTTTTTTTTATCTCTTTCACTTTATAAGTAATATTTTGTATAATGTATTTTAATATGTATTGTGTTATTTTATATATTTTTATTTATCCCATATTATATATTAAGTATGTATATTTTACTAACTATATTATATAATATTATTCATTTGCAGTTTATTTTGTTTTATATTCTTATTATTTATTTATGAAGTGATTGGTTACACCTGCCACAGTTTCTCAAATCATCCAGGGTTGACTGGCAGAGAATGCCATAAGGCATTAAGTCCGCCCTTTATATCCCTTAGTATATAAGGTGTATAATAAAGATTAAATAAATAAATAAATAAAACTGTTAAGCAACTGCGCCATGGAGCCTTCATGAAATGTGACAAATAGATTATAAAATGAAGAATTTTTAATAATAGAATCTCAGCAGAATAAAATCTAAGATACAACATAAGATAAGTTATTGTACTTCGGCGCTAAGATTCAATATTTCATATACAATGGACAGAACTGTCTCTAGCATATTAGGCCGGCACCCTCGAGTCGCAGTGGAAGCAGACGCACTGAAAGTCTCTTTGATTAATGATATTCCCTCCTCTCAAATGATCGCTTTTAATGGATATAAAGATTTTAGTAGCCAGAAAATCACTAATAAATGTAACTTCTTTGCTTATTTTCTTTTCATTTCTACTTTTGTTGCCTTCTTATCTAAATCTTTTATGTTCGTAATTCTGAATTTATAACTCATCTCTTGGAATTGATATACGTGAATTAAACCCGAATATTATGATGCCTTAAACAGAGCATTTCGTTATCTTTTTACCCGATTTACGTAATGTTTTTCGTGTGTATGTGCCTATTTGTATGTATGTATGTCTATTTCTTTAGTACGCTCAGTGTTAGTGTTAGTCTTACATTTGTTTCAGATGAGGAAATCAAATAGGTGATAAAAAATTCCCTTTTCAGTATTTTTCCAATCAGTAGACTTTTTTTAAATTAATCACTTAACCTATAAAGTTGTTATACAAGGGTTTTAAAGTATAGGTACCTACTTTCTGACATTTAAAAAAATGTCTACCTCCTATTGTTACAATTTAACATACAAAATCTAAAAGTATAATACAGCCATAACCTACAGGTAAAGACCGCTAAGCCATAATTAAAATCTTAATTTACATATTATGTTAAGAAAAAGTTATTAAAATATTTTTAAAGCAAAACAACGAGTGATTTAAATATATGTGTAATAAGCTAATAATTATATAAAAAAATGAATTAATTTGAAGTTGTATCTAACAAGTATTTGCGAAACTGGTACGAGGAAACAAAAATTATATCAGTATGGCTATAGATCCATTACAAAGTTTCATTTACCTAGTTACAGGAGAGTTGTTACTATGCACAGTCATACGAAATAGAGGGGTAAGTGGGAGAATGCGAGCTTGCGGGAGTGTCCTTGTTACCCTAAAATTAATGTAGCTTAGAAGTTGGGGACAGTCTATTTGATATCTTCAAATTATAGAAATATATGTTAGGTTAACAATAGCTCTGCGTTTTTCAAGAGAATAATTGTTCATAATTTACTTTTATGACTTTTGCAAAATTCAGTAAAATTGAAAATGAAATATGAATGTGATTTGTGATGTGATGTTAGAATATTCATGAGGTGGCAGTGAGCATTCCTGTAATCCATTAATGCGCTCTCCAGTGCGCTTACAAGTGATCCTAAATTAAAATAAATGGACTCAGCTGCCAGCCGCCATAACGAACTACCATTAGACTTGTTCGAGTATGAGCCAGATCAATACTACTAGTTAGAAATTACATAGTAAAACGTTTATCTACAACTTATTTATTACTTCCTTTACTACTACAACAGAAAGTAAATTCTCTTCCTTGTTAATCGAGTGGCCGTAAACGCGTTACCGATCATGAGGTTTTGAGTTGGAATCCCGGTTCGGCCAATATCAGTTATTGGGTTTTCTGTTAAGAAATTCTCAGTACCAGCCTGGAGTCAGGAAGTTGGCGTTGTTTCACCTCCGTGCCTCGGAAAGCATCCAAGTCATTGGTACTAGTTCTTACTCCGGTCGTGACGTATTACTGTCCCATTGGACTATGATACTGAGGAATAGAGAGTGAATCTGTGCTTGGGAATTCCTGTCCTTCGCAAATGGCTAATCTCTTTTGAGACTGGCCGCCACAAAACCTAAATTACTAACAGACTGAAATGGAATATGGAAGTTACAAAACTTTTGTAATTGATTAATTTTTCTTCAAAAGTTTTAGGTTCCAACAAATGCATTGTCAAATCAAACAACGGAGTGTCTGTATTTGCGAACTTGCAATCCTGATAAATGGAATACTAAATATGTTTGTAAATCACATCCGAAGTGCGATTGTCACGAGTGGTCGACTTTTGTTCGCTCCAGTGATACATACAGTGACACCAATTCACAGATCTGAGTTGAAAATGACTTATTTTTCGTTCAATAACCATTAAAGTCTTCGAAAAAAATTCATGTATTATTCTCGATATACTATTTTATTATTAACTAGTAAATAGAATATTCAAATAGTAAATAGACGAGATACGGTACCTTAGCGGCTAGCCGCTAACAGCAAATTTCACAGTACGCAAGCAACCTGGCTTCGTATCCAGCCGGCACCATAGAAGTTATTCATTGTTTATTTACCACATACAGAACTGGAGATGGTTTTTACTGGAATCAAAGCAATCCATCTTAGTCATCAAGGGTGACAACACTTCTGCATTTTGATTCCTAATCGGGTACTGGCGATGTTTAAAGGCCACAATATCCACTTATGCTGTGTTTTTTTTTTTTTTGAAGTGATAACTTCTTTAGAACCATCGTGATTCGAAACGCGACGAAACGAAAAAGCGGCAGTAAAAAGAGATAAAAATATACATATAATAGTACATAGCACGCGAAAGAGTGAGATAGAATAAGGTATAAAGTGTTTTCTATTATCTCGGTTTCGACTTTGTGCAGTTCTTTAAAGATTGTTAATATATCTGATTTAAACAATTAAAATTCATCGTATTGAATAAAATTATTATATCCAATCCACTCATAATAAACCACGATTTCATGACTTACCGATTTATATTAAATTATTTGTGTTTAGACCATCTAGCGTCTATTTTACGTATTGAAAGTCAATCAATTTTTATTCGATAAAATGACTTTACCTATAAAATGAAGAACTAAATAACTAGTAACTAATAGCGCTATTACAAATAAATTTTACTCGCAACAATACTTGCTCTGGTCCGAGCATTCCACCTGTATGTTGGTACGTGTGTGTGCCAGCGTATTACTTAAACCCTACAATGATTCTACGCCTGATACTCTGCATTGGTCTCATTCACTCGAAGATTAGTTTTCTGAAGGTTTTACTTCTACCGCGTGTGAACTTCACACATGTTTTTTTATTTTAATTTTTATAGAATAAGGGTGACCAACAAGCACACAGTCCACCTGATCGTAAGTGTATGCTGTAGCCTATAGACATCTTCATTTATCTTCAATTAAGAATCAAAATGCAGATGAATTTTGACCACCCCCGAGGATAAAATGAAATGCCTCGATTCCAGTAAAAAAGGTCCACGCTGCAGCATGGCTCTACTACGTAAACACGTCTGAAGGCTAGCATGATATACTTATTCTATTAAAAAACATGATCACCGAACAAGTAAAAATTATGAGAAAACTTGCATTTCTGAGAAACTAAAACAAATATATTTCGAAGATACGTGAAATCCGCCTAGACAAGCAGTAGCAATGCGACGGGCATTTTTTTTCCGCTATGCAGTACCGCATATCATCACATGAGTGTGGTCATCAATAAAGTTACAGCCTATGTACATTCGGTCTTTAGTTTAATTTAATATATAATAGTTTATGGGCTTTGAAAATAGGGACACAGCTATCTGTAATCTTTAAATTAAAAATTGCTCTTATGCAGCGCTTTTGTGCTTTGAAAATCCTTTCTCTATCGCCACAGCTGTCCCAGGATATAATACTGTTGCGCGGCTAAGTTGACATCTGGCACTAGCGCCATCTAGTGTCGGGTAACAGAGCGAGGAGAGAACTTTCCAGAAAATGACATCACTAATCTTTCAACCGACAGCGCCATCTAGTGTCGAAACGATGAACTAAGCTTCTAGAAGCCGACACTCGAACTTTTGACGTCTTGCGCGTATTTATTTGAATTTTCTGAATGTTTCGGTGCTAATGTGTATTTATTTATAGGCACTGCAAGGTGCGATCGGGGAAGTATTGAATTTGGCGAGACAAGCGAAGATTCGGCGCGAAATAAAGTGAATCATAACATAACATATTACAAAAACACTCACGCCTGTCACCCAGAGGAGTAGGCAGAGACTACAGACTTCCATTTGGCACGATTCTGACACACCTCTCTTGCCTCCTTCACATCCATACACCTACGCATACAAGCTCGTCGGTTAAGGGTACTCCTAATTTGGCCCGTTTTCAATAAATCGCCAATTTGGGCGATAAATTTTCGCCTAGGATGTCCCTTTCCAACTCTGCCCTTCACTTCTGCACCATAAATTTTCTTTGTCACTCTTTTCTCATTCATTCTTTCCACATGACCAAACCACCGAAGCATTCCTTTCTTAATCCTGGTCACCGCATCATCTTGCAAACCACACTCTTCTCTTATCGCACAATTTCTTACCCTGTCACTCAGATTCAGCCCTAACATACTCCTTAACGACCGCATTTCAGTGAACTGCATTTATTCTACTCTCGGGCTTCTTCTGCTACACCGAACTTTCACTACCATACGTTAAAGTAGGGACCAATACAGCATTGTGAATTACCATACGTGCCTTTTTGACACATTTTGACTTTTCGACAATAGAGTGCAAGGCCCCATTTATTTTATTTCCCGTATTCACTCGTCGTTCTATATCCTTATCATATCTCCCATCCCTGCTAAATACGCAGCCCAAATATACAAACTCATCTAGTTCCTTGATCAACTCCCCTTCTATTCTTATTTCACAAATCGTTTTACTTTCTTCTCTTTCAAAAACCATAACCTTCGTCTTACTTGCGTTCACTTTCATACCCCTTTCTTTTAATGATCCGTTCATTAATGTAACCATCATTTGCAACTCGGCCGCCGACGACGCAAGAATAACTTGATCATCGGCGTACAAAAAGGCATTTGACGGTTAACTCACCCATTCTTAATCCGCATTCTTCAACTTTCAAATTTTGCAAACAACTGTCCATAAATATGTTGAGCAGCCACTGGGAAGCCACACAGCCCTGTCTGACACCTTTATGGATGTCAAACCAGTCCCAGTAGACCCCGTTGATCCTAACACAAGCACTAGAGTCCCTATAAAGAGACTCCAATGCCTGTATCAAGCCAGCGCTCAACCCAAATGAGTTTAGTGTTTGCCATAGCAAATCCCTATCCACTCTATCATAGGCCTTTTCCAAGTCCATGAACGCACAAAAAACCTTTTGGTTTTTGGCCAGAAATTCTCCGCGACCATGTGCATGGAAAAGACTTGATCTGTACATCCCATTCCCTTTCTAAATCCCGCTTGCACATCCCAAATTTTTCCATCAGTTTCTTTCATGACCCTTTCAATCAGCACCTTAGCATACAGTTTTCCCACAATGCTAAGAAGGCTGATGCCACGGTAGTTTTTACAGTCCTGCTGCGACACTCTTCCTTTATATACTGGGACTATCACGGCTATGCACCAGTCTACCGGTACCCACTTCAGTTCCAGGCCTGCCACCACTTCCTCTCCAGCCCTTAGCATTTCGAGTGAAACTCTATCATATCCGGCAGCCTTACCTGCTTTCATGCTTTTCATTGCTTTCATTATTTCATCTATACTTATCTCGCTACCTCTTTCCTCTTCTTTCGGTGTTTCTACTTCACTTAGTACACACGTTGTTTCCTCACTCATAAACACGCTTTCAAAATATTCCTTCCATCTCTTTAAACTCAAAACTTCATCATTCAGAATATAGCCATTCTCGTCTCTTATAGCATTCATCATAGGCTGTTTTGAATGTCCCCTGGAAGTTCTTACAAGTTTCCAGGACATTTTAGTATTTGCCTGGAAGTTATCCGATATTCTTCTACCATTCTTATCCGTTCTTTCTTGCTTTTTTCTTTCAACTACTTCTTTTACTCTCTTACTTAAGATGTCTAAAGACTGCCTTTTTTCTTTCAATATCACCATTCGTACCACTAGAATTAGCAGGCCTTTGTTGCTAGTAAATCTAGCCATGCTCTTTTCTTTGCTTCACCTTCCATACGTATCTCATTATCCCACCATAACGTATTATTTTTCCTTTCATTCTTTCTCTTACTAACACCACATACTTCGGTAGCTGCATCCACTAAACCTTTCTTTACATTTTGCCATATATTCTCCAAGTCTAACTGCTTCATACATAATTCATCCAAACCACTTATATTTTCTTTCAGTCTACATTTGAACTTGTTTTTATCACTTTCATCTTGTAACCTTTCTGTTCTAATACGCTGTAATGCAGTGGTAGACACAGACGATCGTAGGCGCCAACGCCTGAATAGACCATTAATTCGGCATGAAACTAAATAATGATCCGTTCCTACGTTAGAACCCCGGTAAACTCTCGTATCTACCACTGCACCCCTCAATCTTTCATCCACAATTATGAAATCTATCATACTTCTATCGTCACCTCTTTCCCAAGTATACATGTGAATCCTCCTGTGGCGAAAGCAAGTGTTCGTCACAAAAATATTCTTTTCCATACATACGGTGAGAAGACTTTCACCATTCTCATTTATACTTTCGTCACCAAACGTTCCCAATATCCTTTCATAACAAAGCCTCCTGACACCAAACCTTCTATTAAAATCTCCTAGCATAATAATATTTTCATTTCCCTTACACTTCATTAACACCATCCTTACCATTTCCCAAAACTGCCTATGCCCACTTATATCCGAGAGCAGTTTTGAATCAGTGTGATTAATTATTAGTATTTTAAGTTTAATTAGTGTAAAGTGAATTAAAGTGTTAATTTTGGTAATTCTGTCGGCAATTTTTATTGTCACGAACCCCAAGCTCGTAACAATTGGTGTCAGAAGTGAAATCAAATCATGCCGATTTTACCGAGGGAGGAATCGGAGGGTGTTCGTACCCGAAGTCAACGCCAGCAGGAGACGGACCAGGGGAGATTTGGTAGTGCAACGCTGCAGACGTCGGAGGGCCAGCCGTCGGCTGCAGGCCCGTCAGTAGCTCCTACATCTGCAGCACCTAACTTAGGTGCTCTGATTGTGATGCTGCAGGAGCAGGCTCGCCGACAGGAAAAACAGGTCCGTCAGTTAAAAGAGCAGCTGCCGAGCGGACAGGATGAACAGGCCCACCGACATGAGGAACAGGTCAGTCGGTTGAAAGAGCAGCTGCGGGGCGGACAGGATGAACAGGTCCGGCGACAGGAGGAACAGGTCCGTCGTTTGGAAGAACAGCTGCGGGGCGAACAAGAAGAACAGACCCGTCGGTTGGAAGAGCAGATGCTCCTCATGAAGGACCTTACGCTACCTTCGGGAAGGAGATAAACGAGGTGAAGGATAGGGTTGCTCAGCATGATAACCGCCTGTCGGAAGCCGAAACCCAAATCGCGAAAGCTGAAACCCAAATCGAGAAAGCTGAAACCCGAATCGACCAAGTGAACAATCGGGTTGACAACGTGATGGCTGACATGCTGACGTGAAGAAAACGCTGGATGGCCTCAAACTGGGGGATGGAATGACAGCTCCCGTAGTAGCTGCAACGCCTTCGCAAGGTGGGTTCAAGGTGCCACCGTTCGACGGGACTTCTTCCTGGTCGGCCTACAAAATCCAGTTCGAAGCTGTTATGAAGTCTAACGGCTGGAATAAAAGTCAGGCCATGACTGCTCTCACACTAGGCCTGCGCGACAAGGCCTTAACAGTTCTGGAAGCTCTCGGTGAGGAAGTAACTTATGAGAAACTCCTCGAGGCATTGGAGGCGAGATATGGTGACGCTCACCTGGAACACGTCTTTCGTGCGCAGCTTAAAGATCGCGTGCAGCGCATCAACGAAAACTTGCAGCAGTGGGCTCTAGAGGTGGAGAAGATGGTGCGAAAAGCATACCGGTCTGTACCTGCGCTCATTGAAGGGAACCTGGTGCAGACATTCATCGATGGCATCCGGGACCTAGAAGTCAGAGCTGCTGTGAGGCTCGGTCACCACGAGACGCTTAAGGACGCCTTGGCCCATGCACTGGAGGTGGAGGCCGTGCAGCAGGATCATTGTTCCCATCGCGTCAGGGAGGTTGCAGCAGCTACAGTTCGCGACCGCAACAAAGGATACAGCCCTAGGTGCTATGGCTGTGGGGAAAAGGGCCATCTTCGATCCAGCTGCCCTAAGCAAACCTTAGAAAGGGAAGGTGAACGATCTCAAGAGGGTAGTGCGGCCAACAGGACCGCCAAGCAGCAGCAGGGAAACGAGTAAAAGCCAGAACTGCGGGTCGGGTGCTGGCTAATGTTAAAAGAGCCCCAAGGATCTCGATCTCACAAACCTATGATGGGAACAGTCTAATCATCAAGGGCGAGATCAACGGAATGCCGTGTAAACTGACCATAGACACTGGAGCCTCTCGTACGGTTGTTAGTTCCCAACTTGTAAGTCAGTTCCTTGGGGACTCCGCATACAACCGAAAACGCATTAATTTGCTAACAGCCGCCGGTCAGCGTATACCCGTCCGTGGAGAGAAGGAGATGGAGTTGAAGCTAGGCTACGTGATCTACCTGCATAATGTCATCGTGGCTGATATAATGGACGACTGCATCCTAGGCTTGGACTTTATGAGGAATAATTATTGTGAGATCGACGTTAAACAAGCTGTTTTGAAATATGGACAGGAGAAACTTTTCATGGAAGGTGCGTTACCAGGGAACGTGTACAGCATTAAGAAGATTGTTCTTTCGCCGAGATCGGAAAAGATTGTTCCGGTTAGTCTTCCTCGAAACGGTGGGCAAGCTCACCGTTGTGTACTTGTGAAAAGGGTAAACAATGACCTTCCATGGAAAGTAGCTCGAACCTTGGTCAGGACCACTGACATCTCAGGAGTACTTGTGCTGAACCTTTGTGACCACGAACAGATTATAGAAAAAGGTACACTGGTCGGTACTTGTGAGGAAGTGGATTGGTTACGTCGGTGCCAATATATATCGAGTGGGACCCCAAGTAAGGATTCAGAAACAAGAGTGACCACACTTTTGGAAGACTGTCGCAGTGTTCTCTCCCCGAACAAATTGGTCAAGGCGAAGAAGTTGTTACTCAAGTACGCCGATGTACTTCCATCAAACGATGCTGACATAGGAAAGACTGGCTCAGTTCAACACAAAATAAACACAGTAGAAGAATTGCCTATTCGTCAGCGGCCATGAAGATTGCCGATAGCACGTGAAAAGGAAGTGGAAACCATGAATGAAGGAATGGTGAAGGATGGTGTTATTGAACCTTCCTCTAGTCCGTGGTGTTCACCAGTGGTGCTGGTAAAGAAGAAGGATGGCAGCATGCGGTTTTGTGTTGACTACCGCCATCTGAACGACGTTACGAAGAAAGACAGCTATCCCTTGCCAAGAATTGATGACACGCTGGACATGCTTACAACATTAAAGTGGTTTAGCACTCTGGATCTAAAAAGTGGCTACTGGTAAGTTGAAATTGACCCTAAGGACAAGGAGAAAACTGCGTTCTCGACGGGAAAGGGTCCGTGGCAATTTAAAAATGCCGTTTGGTTTGTGCAATGCTGCAGAAACGTTTAAAAGGCTGATGGAACTTGTACTTACCGGGCTAATTGGCGATGCCTGTCTGGTCTACTTGAATGACATCATCATCGTAGGCCGGACGTTTGAATAACACCTTCAAAACCTGTAACGCGTGCTCATGAAGATTCAGAGTGCCAACCTTCAATTTGAGTCCGAAGAAATGTTCACTATTCAAACGGCAAGTTAACTTTTTGGGGTATGTAGTATCGGAAGAAGGTATCCGCACGGATCCAGAGAAAATCGCCGCTGTCAAGGATTGGCCGGTCCCAAAAGACAAGACGCAGGTTAGAGCATTTTTGGGTTTGTGCTCCTATTACCGGCGATTTGTGAAGAACTTTGCAGATATAGCCAAACCTCTGCATAAGCTAACCGAGGAGAAGCGACATTTCTGCTGGGATGAAAGTTGCAATATCGCATTCAAGGAGCTCAAGGACCGTCTGTGCAAAGCACCTATTTTGGGATACCCTGATGGAAGCAAAAAATTTATAGTTGACACAGACGCAAGTGATATAGGACTTGGCGGTGTGTTGTCTCAACGGAATGGTGACCAAGAGGTCGTGATAGCGTATTTCAGCAAGTCGTTGTCAAAACCGGAAAGGAACTATTGTGTCACAAGACGCGAATTGCTAGCTGTGGTAAAGTCGTTGCAGCATTTTAGCAAATATCTTCTGGGGCGAAAATTTCACTTAAGAACTGACCATGCTGCACTAAAATCACCGTTGCAGTTTAACAATCCAGAAGGAACAAGTTGCGAGGTGGATTGAACTACTGCAGGAATACGACTTCGAGATCGAACAACGCAGCGGGAAATCTCATGGCAACGCAGATGCATTGTCAAGAAGACCTTGTCCTGAAGATTGCAAACATTGTACTAGGCAGGAGAGTAAGGAAGTGGTATCCGTGAGGATGCTCAGGACAGACCACCTCAGCAACGAGTGGAAGGACAGCTTACAACATGCACAGCAGGAAGATCCGGACATCAAGCCGATTCTGGAATGGATGAAGGCCAGTGCTCCCAAGCCCAAGTGGAGCGACGTCTTAGCGATGAGTTCGACCACTAAAAGCTATTAGGCCCAATGGGACAGCTTGCTGCTTCAGGATGGAGTTCTGTGCTGTAAATGTTCGGGGAGACAGCTGTCATTTGCAAGTGGTTGTCCCTAAAGCTAAAGTACCGGATGTTCTTCAGCTGTACCATAATAATTGTTCAAGAGGCTATCTGGGAGTTAAACGAACTTTACTGAAGATCCGAGAATGGTTTTACTGGGTCCACTGTCGAAACGATGTCGAGGACTGGTGTCGCAAATGTACAAGTTGTGCGGCTGTAAAAGGACCTCAGACTCGTAGTAAAGGTGCATTGAAGTTGTACAATGTTAGTGCACCATGGGGAGAATAGCCATTGACGTGGCGGGACCGTTTCCGGAGAGTGAAAGAGATAACAAATATTTCATGGTTGTGATGGATTACTTCACTAAATGGCCAGAAGTCTTCGCCATTCAAAAACAAGAAGCTTCAACAGTTGCGGATAAGCTAGTTCATAAAGTCTTCTGTCGTTTTGGAGTACCTTTAGAGATTCACAGCTATCAAGGAAGGAATTTTGAGTCTCAAATATTCCAGGAAACTTGCCTAGTTATGGGTACTCATAAAACAAGAACGACTTCTTATCACCCGCAATCTGATGGAATGGTAGAAGATTTAATCAGACATTGGAGAGGTACCTAGCAAAAGTTGTAGACAATCGGCAACGAGATTGGAACAAGCACATATAACCATTTTTGTTGTCATATCGAAGCGCTGTTCACGAAAGTACAGCAGTGACACCAGCTTTCACAAACTTTGGAAGAGAATTACGGCTGCCTGCAGACCTGATCACCGAGATACCACCTGATGCCCCACGCAGTATAACCGATTATGCAAATGACTTGCGGAATAAAATGAATGACATTTATGAGCACGTCAGACAATCGGGCCAGCAAATGTCTGAAAATATGAAAACCCGGTATGACCGCAAAATGAACAACAAAGGGTTCGACGAAGGTTCGCTAGTGTGGTTGCACAATCCAGTCTGCAGCAAAGGGAAATCTCCTAAGCTTCAAGCTAAATGGGACGGCCCGTACCGGATTGTGACCAGGATCTACGATGTAACCTACCGGATACAGAAAGGCGCAAGAGGGAACTCCTAAGATCGTGGATTGCCTGGCGCATTATTATGGGACCGATAATGCTCGGGACGAGCATGTCTTAGGAGGGGGCAGTGTTGCGCGGCTAAGTTGACATCTGGCACTAGCGCCATCTAGTGTCGGGTAACGGAGCGAGGAGAGAACTTTCCAGAAAATGACATCACTAATCTTTCAACCGACAGCACCATCTAGTTTCGAAACGAAGAACTAAGCTTCTAGAAGCCGACACTCGAACTTTCAACGCCTTGCGCGTATTTACTTGAATGTTCTGGATGTTTCGGTGCTACTGTGTATTTATAGGCGCTGCAAGGTGCGATCGGGGAAGTATTGAATTTGGCGAGGCAAGCGAAGCTTCGGAGCGAAATAAAGTGAATCAGTGTGATTAATTATTAGTGTTTTAAGTTTAATTAGTGTAAAGTAAATTAAAGTGTTAATTTTGGTAATTCTATCGTTGATTTTTATTGTCACGAACCCTAAGCTCGTAACAATACCATACGTAAATCTTCATCAGTTCTTGAATTTCACTGCTGGTCACTAAGTCTTGTTATGTAGTAGTAAAAATTATTCCTTTTGTGACGATTTAATCATCACAATTGGAAGACGGATTGATTGTTTACCTGACGTTTCGTACCATTAATGCTGGTCCTCATCGCTACTCTTTACGGTTTGGTGAGAGTAATGGTGAAAGCGCAATATATCGCGATATTGGATTTCAAATGCAGAATGCATTGTCACTCCTGAGGAACAAGACTCGTTTCCAGTAAAATGGACTCCGGTTCTATACTCTCACCATACGAAACACAGCAGCATTAACCTGCAATTTTACGCTGGTATTCTGTGAGAGCTTGGTTCTATCCCGGCCGAGCCGAATAATTCCTGCTACAACCATAACTTAGCTGCAGTCGCTCTACCACGTATACATGTCTGGATATTTATCCATGTGCAGTAAATGTATGTTATGGAGTAACTTAGGAGTACAAAAGATAAGCAAGCATGTGATGTGATGATTCTTGTGAGAAAAGTAATGGTGAAAGCGCAATATATCAGAAGCTAAAGTGACGTCGGTGCGCTTTACAATCTTTGGCTACATCACCACTTTATATTTACATTAGGAGGAATATTTGTAAAAAATGAAATGAAATGATGAAGTTAATGATTTCTTATATTTACTCGAACACTACACGGGGTTCCTCTGTGATCATGGGTGCTGGAAAGCACCCGAAACGTCGGGACTTAAAATCGTTTAAAATTAAACGCAATAAAATCCGTAAAAGTAGTTTTCATCAATGATGGAGTTAATTTTGTATTCAGTACAATTATTCATTTATCAAGTAATCAGACCGGTGGAGAGTAGCGTAAAAAATGCGAGACTGGCATATCTTAGCATTTGCAGGAGTAGCTCATGTCAGGCAGTTTGTTTTCTTCATCTACACGTATAAAAAGAATTGTAGTGTCTGTTCATAATATCAAATAAACTGACTTTTATCGAGCTTAGGGGTTTGTTAGTAAGCTGTTAAGACAAGAAGAACCATTTATAAAATGTTTGTCTGTCTGTCTGTCCAGGCTAATCTTCGGAACGTCTGAAGCGATTGTTGTAAAACTTTACGTACAGATGGAGACAACGTCAGGAGGGATCTCTTACACTGCATGTTTTTTAATGAAAAATTTATAGAATATGTAGTCTTTGTTTACTATTAATTCTATAGATCCTATCCAGCCGAAACCACGAGGGTTGCTGGTTTTTTATAAGATTTAATGGATGTACACAAAAATGACTTTCTATTTCAACTAATGTAAATTTAGAAACTATACATGTCACTGCGACCCGTTCTAAAGGTCATCCGTTTTGATGCTCTTTTATTAGCTTCGCGTGTATACATATATTTATCTTAGTAAAGAAATCTTTAAATATAATTTTCACCAATTTGTAGATGGCAGATAGACTTTAAAATTTACACTTGTATCAAGGAACGATGACAATACAATAATTTAATAACTTTATCCTAGTATCCTGATCATTAGGATAAAATGAAATAATCATCAGGATCATCATGGCTTATGAACAATGTGTGTTGTTTAATTTTTAAGTCTTATATGATTTATAACATATTATTTTTACATACCTGTTATTCTCAAAAATAAACAAAAACTTAAATCTACTTGAAAAGGTCGTGTAGTTACAGGAGGGTCCCCAAGGTATAGAGTGCCTGTGTCTTTTTGCAAAATAAATATTGTTTTTAAATCAGGCGCAGAACGACACAGTAATAAATGATAGGACATGATTACATCCACAGTGGATGTAAGCAAAATAAATATATTTAACTTTGGCTCCACTATCATTAGTTAGCATTTTAAACCTTCGTACATCGAAGATACTGAAGATACATTTAATAAATTTACTTTATTAAAATATTTAACATTCTAGATTGCCTTATGAAAAAAAAACTTCCAACTTTTAAAATATTACAACTGGCATGCAAAAATTGTATGAAAAAAAGGAACGATATTTTCTCTTTTACTGAGTTTTATTATGCTACGGAAATATAAAGGCGCCTCGAAAACTGTCCTGCAGAAAGATAAAAAGTGTGTCGTTCCATTCGATTGCCTTGGTTCAGTAACTCAGACATATTTTTGTCCCCTCCGCTACACTAGTTTTTTTTTTCGAATATATTTAGTAAGAAAAGTAAATTATATAGTCAAAACGCTTTCATTATACTTTTTGTAGTTTAAATTAAAATATATAGATACTAATACAAATAAGTACTATCGACTAAGCGATCGGGTACTGCGTTTTGGGTGTGTATCCTGCACAAAACAAATGTTTGTATGAAATAATAATTGATAATCAAGTTTTTAATAGAGTAAGTTTAAAAAATGAGCACACTGTTCACCTGTTAGTTAGTGAATGATGTGGCCCATATATATGTCCTCGATATTGGATTTCAAATGCAGAATGCGTTGTCACTCCTGAGGAACAAGACTCGTTTCCAGTAAAATGGCCTCCGGTTCTATACTCTCACCATACGAAACACAGCAGCATTAACCTGCAATTTTACGCTGGTATTCTGTGAGAGCTTGGTTCTATCCCGGCCGAGCCGAATAATTCCTGCTACAACCATAACTTAGCTGCAGTCGCTCTACCACGTATACATGTCTGGATATTTATCCATGTGCAGTAAATGTATGTTATGGAGTAACTTAGGAGTACAAAAGATAAGAAAGCATGTGATGTGATGATTCTTGTGAGAAAATTAGGTCCTAGTTATGAAATTCGGATCCAACTCACGAGGACAGCATTCAGGAAATCACGATTCAATTTCGTTACGTATGTACCTCAAAATTTGAAAACAAGTGAACTGCCTAGTGTTTATAAACCTTAACATTATATTTTATTTACATATTAATTGTTATAGCTTTATCGAATAAAACTCTTTTTACAGTAATTATCGTGTATAATTTAACTTAAATGTCAATTAATAGCGCCGGTATTAATTGTGGCGTTGGATGTGAAGAACGCGAAACAGATGTGTCAGGATGTATATGTTAATAAAATTTAACTAATGTTGAGTTTCGACGTTTCAAGTGGTTTGCACGGCACCTTTGCTCACTGGGGTCGGGAGTGGGGGCTGAGGTGTTTGACGTCTCTATATCTTGTCATTTTATATGTATATTGTAGAGCTAAGTTACAACGTAACACATACTTCTATATAAAATCACTCTTACTTTATCATAGACATGTAATACATCTCGTAGAACCAGTATACGATGGGGCCAGGACTCTAATTTAACTTTGTAACCGCAAGTGCAGTCTAGAGTGATCTTAAAGTAGATTATGGAGTTTCATGTTGGAGAATGAAATGTCCAGAGGATCCAGGGATGATTACAATGATGTGTTCATTTGAAGATTTATCTAAAAACAAGAATTTGACACAAAATTACGTTTAACTAAATAACCAATTATATGAAAGAGTGAAAATAAGGCACCGGATGCGCAGAAAGAAATTGGTTCCACCCAATTGCACCGGCTGCACTACTTAAACATGTTCCCGTCTCATTGGTAGGTTCCCCTTGAACGCTGCAGCTATATTATGGTTGTAACACGAATAGATCGGCTCGACCGGGGAAGGACCACGCTCTCACAGAATACCAGCGTAAAATTGCAGCTTAATGCTGCTGTGTTTCGTATGGTAAGTGTGGAGATCCGGGGACCCTATTTTACCGGAAACGAGGCATTCCATCTTAGTATAATTAAAATACCTTCATCACAATTTACCCACTATGTTGTTTTTATAAGATATCAAAATATAAAAATATTTTTACTTCAAAAAGTAGAAAAATTGACGACCTTACCCAGAAATGTTTTCTTACCGGTGAGTGAAGTGTAGTGCGGTGGACTGGTACCACTATTGAGCGGTCTTACGTAAAGGTCTATAAATAAATAATAATTTTTACTTCATTTCCAATTTCACATGTTTACATACAGGAACAAATACGATTAAAATCAAATAAACTAACAAAACTAACATGGTATATTAAAATTTAAACTATGTATAGCTTAATAATGTACAATCTACAAAAGAAAAACTGAAAAGTCAAGTTTATAATATTAGCCACCTGCCAGAACTAGGTTGAGTAGGTACCAGTGTTTCAGGCCATAAATGATGTTTATAATGTAAAAAAAATATCAAACTTTTCTCTATACTAACTTACTAACTGTAGCAAGCTTTAAGTGCAAAGGAAAACATAGTTACTTTACGTACAGAGCCTTAAGCACTGACGCATCTCTCTGTTAACAAAGGAGCAGCGAACTGTATTGTTTGCCGAGTCTCTAGGGACTCAGTGTTCATTCGAGATCTTACCGTCTCGCATTTCACACGTTTTCTATCGGTATTGTATGTCTTAGAGGACATTGTGAGTGGATTTCATATTTTATTTTAACTACAATTAGAGCACTTCATTTAATAAGAAAATTATGACATTATTTACCGATTTAAGGAAATAACAAACGTGTGTTTCTAGCTTCGAATTTCAAAGTTGAATTATTATTTATTTTATTTTCAGGATCCATAGAGTCTTCAGTAGCTTAGTAATGGGATGCGCTTGATGAAAGATTTTAGGCGCAACATTTTAGTAACGAAAATTCTGCTTAACTTACCCCCATAAACCTTTAAAATTCTGGAAACTAGCTTTTACTGAATGGTTTTGACTAAAATCTTGAGAAATATATAAAATAATTGATAGTTGTATAATAGGTAGAATCTGTACACAGCTCACACACGGTCGAGTAGTCATGCAAAAATAATTAGTGTGTGTATTGTCAAATTGCTATATAAACTCGTCCGCAACTTGTTAACAACGTACAAGTATGTACACAATGTGTATGCAACATAATGACGAACACGTCAGATCACTGTGCTAAAACACATCATATTGCATTATATTGCGGTTTTCGGGTTCTGTTGTGAAAATAAAACCTTAAATAACTAATACTATATTTAATCCTCACGCAGGTATTAGAAAATTTGTAGATTAAAGAATATGTCAGGATCGCCGAGCGGTCCAAGGCGCTGCGTTCAGGTCGCAGTCCACTTCTGTGGGCGTGGGTTCGAATCCCACTTCTGACAATAATCACTTTTGGGTTTCGTTACATTTAAATCTTTTATGTAAAATAGGTTTAATAAAAATTTTGGAGTGGATTTGTCAATAAATACAAATGTCTTTAGAAGTTTATATTTATTTTTACGTTATAAGGAAAGAGATAAAATAAGTTCATATTTTTTTATAGGATAAAGTGACAAACGAGCACATGGTCCACCTAATGGTAAATGGTTGCTGTGGCCCATAGACGTCTAGATCAATCCTCGGTCACAAATTAAAATGCAGATGCGTTGTCACCCGTGAGGACTAAGATGGAATGCCTCTTTGCCAGTAAAAGGGATCTCGGTTTCTCTACACTCGCCATACGAAACACAGCAGCGTTAAGCTTCTAATGTTGTAAGTATATAAATAATATGAAAAAATAATATAAAAATAGCCCAACGGGTCAGTAAGCTGAAGTTGCATGAGGTTGATTATATAGCTCGGAGAACCAACAACCAATGGGGGAGAAAGGTTTTAAAAATGCAGCTTCGAACCATTGACTTATATATTACTAGCGGAAGGACCGGACCGACCGAAAAAATAAAACGGACCAGTTCGCTGGCCCTAAAATTACAGTTTAGGGCCAACGCGAATCGGTCGAAAGTGGTGCACGCGCAGGACAGATTTGCCTGTCATAATATGTCTAGTGGCGTTGTAAAAGATTGCAAAAATTACGATAAAAAGATTTAAAAAAAACATGGGATATCGTATCATCGGTAAATAGCCTTATATAAATTTTTTACAATTAAATTATTATACAAACGCATTTTTAAAGTTTTATTTTACAGTTTAGTTACGTTACCAAGATTAGGCCAGGGTTGGATTTTGGATTCAGACCCTCAAAAATATTGTACATGGAAAATAAACTTATACTATTTTTTAAAAATTATATCACGTTTTAAGTTTCATGTTTCTTTTTTCCCATGGACCAGGATTTTGGCGTAACCCGTCTAGTTTATTTATACGTTTCGTTTTTTGACGGTTTTTTGTCTAAGAACTTAGTGTAAGTAAAATTTTGAATATTGGTACCACATATTTTTTATATTCAATAATGGTAAAACGAAAAGAGTACAAAAGAAACCATATCTGCTTAATTGAATCTGAAAATCTGATTAATAAAATATGTATTTTGTAATTCTGTTTTCAAACCGATTGCTTCTGGAGCATAGAGTTTTTATCGTGGTAGCCCCTCATTATAGTTGTATCAAGGATGCAAGATAAATGTAATAAATGCATCAATCGAGCATCGATTGACCAGAAAGTACCTGCTTTTTAATTCGAAATCGAGGATATATGTGATTTTTATGGGCCACAGTAACCCCTTACCATCAAGTGGACTGTGTGCTCGTTAGTCATCCTAATGCTATAGGTAAAATCTACCGCACGGAACACAGGTATTTGTATGGACTGCAAATAATTGTTCCGGGTCTGGAAATGAAAAATGTTTGTCCTCCTGCAATTTATGTTTGTAAACTGCCTCCACGAAAGAGGAGAAAATCCTAGTGTGGCGTTAACGTTAAAAAAAAAAACAAAAAAGGCAGCGTGATGGAGAATTTTCGTTAAAATAAGTACACAGGAGGTGGATAATTCTGCAGAGGAGATGATTTTTAAATAAAATAGGAAGGTCATCAAACGACTAGTAATCATTATTGACTTGGAAATGATTTTCAGATGAGATGGAATAAAATTTCTGCCTCAAACCCTTTACGAAGACAGCGAAGGATATTGTTACTCACCTTCGAGTTGCTAAAAACGTGAAATGTTGGCACAACTTCGAACGTTGTTTACTGGATTGAACAGTTTCAGTAAGAAATTCAACCGTAGAACAATTTGGGAAGCTTTTTCCAATGAACTCATCAATTCGCACTTCAGGACAGGCTGTCACGTCTTTGCCAAAACAACTATGTTAGTAAGATGATCCAGAGTGTTCAACAACATCTAATAACAACAAAATCATATGTTATGTACTCGTATATTGCACATCAAAAAGGGCCGTGAGACGCAATTCAGATATGCTAAATATATAGCTTTCTTTTGTATGGAACATGTTGTATAAAGAAATCTCTGACTGCAGTGGATGTTCAGAATTCCACTAGTAGTTATTTTATTGTTCCTCATTATGCCTTTAATGTTTAAGAATATTTTTAATGTTTACTAGGTGAATTGAAATGCCAATTGCGTAGCATTTATATATAAAAGACTCATAATAACTTAAATTTTGTTGTTCGTTATATTCTCTTGTTTTTGAAAACTTAATTTTGGTATAGTTTTCGTGGCATAAATTCATAGAACAGAATTCTGAATTTTGGGTCTGCGATACCGTGCACGGTTAGCGGTGTTACAAAATTTGACGAGGTTAGAAAATTGTCAATATGTGATAAATTTCATAAAAATTCTTCATTTATTAAGTAAATGATCAAGTAGGTATGTTTTAAAGAAAATGGTAGGTTAGAAATCCTGTAGAAGTACGAGAATAAAGCATTAACTGCTGAGAGCTGGGAACGTGGTTTTCTTTCAAATCTTTTTATCGAAAGTGGAAAAAGTATGTCATCGCACTAGTGTGTGGTAATAGGGGGGCATCATACGTTTTTGAAATATATTTTTCCTTACAAGTCACTTCACTATGTTTCCTTCACTTAACGTTCCCAACACTTATTATTGCGATAAAAAAATTATTATTGCAGTCTGGGTGCTGGGAGATCACCCGGCTATTGTGTTACATTCCAAACTCCTGTTAACGCTTATTGTAACGGACATCACAATTATCGCTTAAATGCTCGTTGAAATTTAAATTGATAGTATCAACAGTTGAAAGTATTGCTTTGTATTATAGGAGCGATATTTTTCCGTAGTTGCCTTGCTTGGCATCCGGAGTTCTTTTTATAAAACTGAAGTGACCGACTAACTTATGTATCTGCTGATAAGTAGTTCCTGCGATCGATGGATACCTGTAACCAACTTCATACAGTCTGTAATTATACTAGCTCTCTATGTCCATTAGTTATTTTATTATTCGTAGTCTCTATTATTCATCTCTATCTCCATTTACACTAGAATACAGCTCTGCTATTTAGTGATATAAATAGTTAAAATTGTGGGACTTTTCTTACCACCTAGTTGGCAATTGTAGTTTTTTGATTAATATATGATTTTCAGAAAGATACTGCAGCCCATCTTCTCTTTTAGTTTCACCTCTTATGACGCCCGAAGGATGTCCAGAGCTATACGTCACTATTAAGCCGTATGTGCGCAATATTATTACTTGATAATATTATAATGGCTTCATCAATTAAAAGAGCTTTGTCTATTATAAAGTGCCGTTAAAATTTACACCCTTCAGCACCATTACCGACGTGCGTAATTATGAAAGTCATTAGATGGATAATAACTCACGAATTACTTGCAAATTGTTCGCTCATATTTCAGGTGTTCTTCAAAGCTATTAACACTTATTAGGATAATGACGGCGTTTATTCCGCATTTGTAAGACATATGTTTATATAAAGTGAAATAAATAAAAAGGAGGAGGTTCTATATAAGACGCGTGTTTATTTTTTACTTTTGCATGTTCAACAATTTTTTCGGAAAGAATTTTATATTTTGTTTATTTAATATGTTTTTTTTTATTTAAAAAGGTTATAGTATTTAAAATTTAACGAAACTTTTGCAATGCCAGAAAAATTTGAGATGAAGATTATATTGTAACTATTGAGACGACATTCTAGAATTCTTAATTTTTGTACACCATAGAGCAACACACAGAGGTATTCATTTTTAGCGTTACGTCCCAATAGTCATAGTTAACCGCAGCTACCTCCGGATTAAAATTATTAATTTTCTTAGAGTAATTACATACATAATTTTTGTTCCGATCTATGCAGTATGAATTTATAGTATCTTGAAGTCTTGCAGTTGTGGGCTTGGGTTGGGATTTAAATTTATTATTTAGGGGACCCCATAATTAATAAATTTTAATCCAAAAAAATTAAGCCATCTTCTCTATTGTAATTAGGATATTTTTTGATTTTAATAGTCTCGCAAATCACCCCTGGAAGGAAATAGTGTTCTTTAACGAGGATTTGTGGTCTATCAAATCTGATGTAGTAACGTTATACCTGGGATAAATAGTTCAACCAGATAATTATAACTACGACTGAGAGGTCATCCGAAGGATTCAACTAGGCTCGGATATTACGACACATCTTCTCGTCAGATATACCCCAAAACTTGAAAACGAGATTGTACAACCAGTGCCTGTTGCCAGTGATAACTTATGGATCACAGACGTGGTCCTTCACTGAGGGCCGTATGATGACGCTCAATGTCGCTCAACGAATTATGGAGAGGACTATGCTCGGAGTTTTTGAACCAGAGTGATTAACAAAGCCCAACGGATTAGTAAGCTGAAGTGGCATTAGGCCAGCCATGTAGCTCAAAGAACCTAAAACTGACGATGGGGAGAAAGATTCTCGAATTCAGCCTCGTAACGGTAGGAGAAGTGTAGGATGACCTCCTAATAAATGAAGTAACGACCCGATAAGACGTGCAGGAATTCGATGGATGCAGGTGGCTCAGGACTGTGCCTTGTGGCATACTTTGGGAGAGGCCTGTGTTCAGCAGTGGACTTGAAAGACTATAATGAAAGATAAAGATGAAGTATTGTATTATATTTAATTTGATGCAATTTTAATACAAAACTATATTATAATAAATGTCACAGTAGATATTAAATAAATCAGAGAAAATAATCTCAAAAATTATTATATACACGAGAGACATGGTTGTATAAACCATATTATTCCTTTACCATTTTATCGATAACTAAATACATATTTACAAACAGGTATATCAAAACTATCGCTCGGTCGCAGCTACAACTTGGTTACTTACTCGAATAATGGCCGGTTTCTGAGGTACTTTTATCGGCAGTTTATCTATTCGTTAGCGCTATTGGTTCGATAACTTATGAAAATGCGTTTCCGAACATCGCAATGGAAGATAAACTCCGTTTAAGCTAAGTTTAATTTAACTGGCCAATCAGTGCCGTTTATCGGTTCCATAACTTTATTTGACGTTTAAATTAAAGCAAACTGCATCGACTTTTAGGTTATATCGTGTTAATATTAAAATAAATTGCCAGTGAGCGCTAAGTACTTAATTAAGGGATAAAATTAGAAGTGCAATGAATACGAGTAGCTCTTCCGAGTCTGATTTGGAAGTACTGGAGTTTATTTCTAGTATATCAGTACCCAGAAACTTAAGACATAGGAGAAATCCTTTCGAAATGTTTACGGATGAAGAATTTCAATTGAGATATCGCTTTAATAAGAATACTGTTATACACCTAAGTGATACCATCAGCTCTGCTCTAGTACCCATTATGCATCGGAAGTATACATTGTCTGTGTTAGAACAAATTTTCATAGCATTACGATTTTATGCTACCGGTACTTTCCAAATAGTAATTGGTGATGACATTAATGTTCACAAAACTACTGTATCCAGAGTGGTATATAAAGTAAGCAAGGAAATAGCCAAACGAGCAAGGAGTTATATAAGTATGCCAAATGTTGTAGACCTAAGAGAAGTAAAAGCACAATTTTTTGATATCGCAGGATTTCCAAATGTAATTGGTTGTGTAGATGGATCACACATACCAATTCAATCTCCTGGAGGTGAGCAAGCAGAATTATTTAGAAATAGAAAAGGTTTTTGTCTATTAATGTACAAGTTGTGTGTGATGCAAAGTTGCAAATTCGTGACATAGATGCCCGCTGGCATGGATCAACACATGACAGTACAGTTTTTAATAACTCATTCCTCCGAGCACGCCTGAATAACAACGAGATAGATGGTCACCTCCTTGGAGATAGTGCATATCCTTGTGGACGCTACATGACACCATTTTTAAACCCAGCTACAAATGCAGAAAAACTCCACAATGAAGCACAAATCAAGACCAGAAACACAGTTGAAAGGACATTTGGTGCGTGGAAAAGAAGATTTCCATGCCTTTCTCAAAAATTAAGGTTAAAATTGGATCATACGTTAGCTGTGATTGTTACAACAGCTGTGTTACACAATATAGCTCTACAGCAAAATGATACTCTGGCAATTGATTCCGCTACGGAAGAAGATAGTACAGAATCAATTGAACAACCTCTTCCCTGTGAAGGGAACCATTTTCGTCGTTTATTGGTGGAACAATATTTTAGGTTGGTAAAATTTTTCTTTTGTTAATATCTCTAAAGCTCAATTTACACAATGTCGAATGTAATAAAGGAACAGAAAAAGCAAAGGAGCATATATGGTCTACCTGATGGTGTGGATGCAGGGGCCCCTAGACATCTACATCTATCCTCTATTAGGAATCAAAATGCAGATGCATTTTTATCGTTGAGGAGTAAGATGGAATGCCTAAAGGGTCTCCGCTTTATTTCAGAGCAATTTCGCAATGCTCACCAAACGAAACAGCAGCATATTTAGCTGTTAATTCAAACTAGTATTCGGTGAGGGCATGTCTTTCCCCAGTTGAACTGACCTATTCGTGCTATAATTATAATATATGTGCAGCATTGCTACCATGTATGAATAATGTATTATGTTAATAAAAACAAATTTGTGTATGTATATTTTATTTGTATTTCTAGTAAAAATATAGTGAATATAATATATAAACAAGAATTTTAATAAATAAAAACTATAACTAAATACTAATATAAAACTAAATGAATTTATTATACTTTGGCCATGTAAAAATATAGAGAATAGAATTTATAAACAAGAGTTTTAATTAATAAAAACCAAAACATTACAAATATTGAAGATTCAACATCAATATGAAATTATCAAATAAAAAAAAAAAAAAATTACTGTATTTTGATATAGAGTTAAAGAAAATCTTTTACAAAATGCAAAAATGGTCTTTATAAGAATTTTAATTTATTATACTTTGGCCATGTAAAATAGAATAAAATTTATAGACAAGAATTTTAATTAATAAACACCAAAACATTACAAATATTGAAGATGCAACATCAATATGAAGTCATCGACTAACAAAAATATAAAAAAATTACTGGATTTTGATATAGAGCGCTAAAGAAAATCTTTTACAAAGTGCAAAAATGGACTTAGGATTAAAAATGAGAATTTTAATTTATTATATGTTGGCCGTTATAAATTAAAATTCTTCTTTTTTAATTCTAAGTCCATTTTTGAATTTTCTAAAAGATTCTTTTTTAATTCTAAGTCCGTTTTTGAATTTTCTAAAAGATTCCGCTTTAACTCAATATCAAGATCCAGTAAAATTTTGTTTTTTTCTAATTTCATATGTTCATTTTGAAGTTGAACCTCCAATATTTCTAATTTTTTCGTTGTTATGGTATCTTCATTAATTTGCTTCTGGTTTTTTCTTTTTTATTATTGAAGCACTGATGCTATTTATATTTTTCTTTTTTTGTTTCAGTTAAACAAATCTTTTTTTTCGGTGTGATGTCAGATACCAGAAGAGGTGAAGTCCTTCTTTTGGAACCTTTAACTTGTTGAAGTTGATGCACAGAATCTTCTTTTGCACCCAATACTTCTCGAGAAGAATATTGCGTATCGTTTAGCTGTTGTGTTTCAACAATATCTGTAATGAATAAATTGCAAAAATCAGTCACTATTGTGTTATGTGCAATTTTAGTGTAATTTTATTATTTTAAAAAAATAGTTCCGCTGGGTTTCTTGCCAATTCTTCCCAGGACAGAGGTGTTTTTTGCGAACCAGTGGTAAATGAAAAAAGTGACTTTTAATAAGTATTATTTATAATCTGATGTTAAAATAGTGCACTGTTCAATAAATAATGATATAAAACAAAGTTGTAGGTATATTCAGCATTTATAGGTGCTTTAAAATCGATCTTCCTTAAATTTATTTTAATAGCTGTGGCTGAATGTTGCGCCTGTCTGTATGGCACAAATGTGGTATGTACAGTAACAGAATCTAGGGATATTTTATATTTCATCAAATATCTAAAACTCTATGAAGATTTTTCTCATTTGGTAAATTAAAAAACGATAGTTTATTTTAAGTTATTTAATAAAAAATATTTTTTTTGTTTTAATTAAAAAAAAAAATAACCGCCGTAGAAAATTAGAATTATAAAAAAAACTTCATTTCTTCTTATAAAACTATTAATTTTAATTGAAATTGAAAAAATCTTATAAAATCTAATTATTAATAATCAGTGCTGCCACCTCTTACATTAATTACACATCTGAAACCATTTGTAACGCTTCCCCCCTCTCTCATAATAATAATTATATTAGATATAATTAATTTACCCCCTTTCGATAAAAATTATATATATATGTGACCAGGATAAATAAAATATGTTTTGATCTTTCTAAATGATCTTTCAAAAGGTTTATTAATAGGCCGGTTTTAATATTTTGGCGTGATCGTCTTAGTTAGGACCCTTATTTACGTTGTGTTTCTTTAGTAACTTAGTTCTTTTAGGTGTCTTTTGGAAGAATGAATATTCACTAGAGCAATTGAAAGCTGTTGGTAGTGCTTTATAAGTTAAGTGAACCCCATTCACGAAGACAGGGCTCGAAAAAAGGTTAAGAACATAAAACGTCCCTATTCCACTTGCATCAGGTTTACATTATTAATTATCCCTTCCCGCTCGGAAAAGGCTCAAAATATATTTATACAAAGTACCCGATACAAGGGCTTCGCTCTCCTACATTTATTTAAAAAAAATGTAGGGGAGGTACACGGCCCCACACACGCCGTGCACGGTGAGCGCCAACCATTTTGATGCACTCCCCCCCGAAGGGAAAGCTAATTCGGGAACTGGACCGTAGTCCACAGCAAAATAACTGGCAAACCAGTAAAAGAGGCTTGGCCCCTTGCTAGTGCGTAAGCACAAACATCGACCGAAGTCGCGCATGTCAATGCGTGTAAACGCCAAACAGAATACGAACGAATCCAGCCACAGTGAATGTACGTCACACGGTTTAGGCAAATAGGCACACTGGCCGTAAACCCTCCGTGAGTGCCACCACCTGCCAGACCGCCGCTCCTGCAGACGTGATGTAAGTGTATGGCATCACCACCAATTGCATGATCAGCACGGCTACTAGCCGCAGAGCGTGTCATGAGTCTACCACTCACCTCAAGGGAATGGGGTCCCACGTTGTGCGGCTTTCGGCCGCAGCCTTGAGAGTCTCCTCAGATCCTCCCGCCAGCTACCACCCGCATGAGGTCGACACATATGCTCCACCAACCAATACAACGGCAGATATAGCCAAAAGGCAGTTATAAGATAAGAATAATAATTCGCCATCAGAAAGGGTTTGTGTCACTGACGTTGAGTAAATGCATTTTCGATCATGTTTGTCTCACCCACCGACAAGTTGCCTTCAATCATTCAAAAGTGGGAAAGTTACAGACATATAATATTATGTTGTTATATAAAACATCGTGGAGGGCAGACAGTCTGCAGACCCGTAATGAAGGGACCCGACTTGGGCAAAGCTACTCAGGCGTGAGTCAATCCAAGACGCAGAGAGCGCCATTGAGAATAGCGTCCCACCAAACAACCATCACCGAGACGCAATGCTGCAGAACGCAACAAGCATCAATACGACTATCGTCGGGCTTACACCATCCCAAGGTCACCCGTACATCCCAGCAGACATCACCACCTGCATACCTCCATCGACCAGAACCACAAGAGAGCGTCGAATCAGGCGCAGCACACCCGCAGATCCATCACAAGACGCAATACCGCAAGTAGCAGTAAGCATCAAAGCAACTATCATACGGGTGGCGCCCCCTCACAACACACCCACATGACTCTTATCGACTTTGGTAACAAAGTTGGTATTGTTGTTATATAAAAAATATCACCAACGTATCATAGTAGCACGCTACTAAGACGCCAATGAACAAAACTCCACGTATCATAGCGCTAATGCACTAAGACATGAAGTTGAGTATGCCTGTTACACTTAAAAGTGCTACCAAACACACTCATCATCCCAAACCGAAAGACAGACGACGCAGCGCTATGCGCTACGACGTCGCCCACAAACGGTATGGGTGTGCGATATCCACGGGAAAGCCGTATTGCTACAACAAACCCGCTTACCATCGGCACTTAGGCGTTAATTGTAAACCTCCATCGACCAGAACCACAGGAATGCGTCGAATCAGGCGCAGCACACCCGCAGATCCATCACAAGACGCAATACCGCAAGTAGCAGTAAGCATCAATGCAACTATCATACGGTTGGCGCCCCTTCACAACACACCCACATGATCCCTATCGACTTTGGTAACAAAGTTTTTATTGTTGTTATATAAAAAATATCACCAACGTATCATAGTAGCACGCTACTAAGACGCCAGTGAACAAACCTCCACGTATCATAGCGCTAATGCACTAAGACATGAAGTTGAGTATGACTGTTACACTTAAAAGTGCTACCAAACACACTCATCACTCCAATCCGAAAGATAGACGACACATCGCTATGCGCAACGACGTCGCCCACAAACGGTATGGGTGTGCGATGTCCACGGGAAAGCCGTATTGCTACAACAAACCCGCTTACCATCGGCACTAAGAGGTTAATTGTATACCTCCATCGACCAGAACCACAGGAATGCGTCGAATCAGGCGCAGTACACCCGCAGATCCATCACAAGACGCAATACCGCAAGTAGCACTAAGCATCAATGCAACTATCATACGGGTGGCGCCCCCTCACAACACACCCACAGGACTCCTATCGATTTTGGTAACTAAGTTTTTATTGTTGTTATATAAAAAATATCACCAACGTATCATAGTAGCACACTACTAAGACGCCAGTGGCCAAAACTCCACGTATCATAGCGCTAATGCACTAAGACATGAAGTTGAGTATGCCTGTTACACTTAAAAGTGCTACCATACACACTCATCATCCCCATCCGAAAGATAGACGACACATCGCTATGTGCAACGACATCGCCCACAAACGGTATGGGTGTGCGATGTCCACGGGAAAGCCGTATTGCTACAACAAACCCGCTTACCATCGGCACTTAGATGTTAATTGTATACCTCCATCGACCAGAACCACAGGAATGCGTCGAATCAGGCGCAGCACACCCGCAGATCCATCACAAGACGCAATACCGCAAGTAGCAGTAAGCATCAATGCAACTATTCATACGGTTGGCGCCCCTTCACAACACACCCACATGATCCCTATCGACTTTGGTAACAAAGTTTTTATTGTTGTTATATAAAAAATATCACCAACGTATCATAGTAGCACGCTACTAAAACGCCAATGAACAAAACTCCACGTATCATAGCGCTAATACACTAAGACATGAAGTTGAGTATGCCTGTTACACTTAAAAGTGCTACTAAACACACTCATCATCCCGATCCGAAAGATAGACGACACATCGCTATGCGCAACGACATCGCCCACAAACGGTATGGGTGTGCGATGTCCACAGGAAAGCCGTATTGCTACAACAAACCCGCTTACCACCGGCACTAAGATGATATGTCTAGGACACATCGGTTAGCGAGTCCAAGTTTACCTCGGACCAATTGCTCGTGAAGCAGCACACACGCCACCATAATATTCCTTTTCAAGTCCCTAATAAGGACTAGTCATTTTGCTATAGTACTAGGAGCAGTCAGTCACCCGACCACCCCATACAATGCTTATGCATCAAGGAGACCTCCTATAATATTGCTTTTTTATCATAGACCTTACTTTCATAAGTCATGTATATATAGGATTCGAACCCACGACCCTACTATTGTAATGCATATTAATCGTAGAGACCTTCTATAGTATTGCTTTTGAATCATAGACCTTACTTTCATAAGGCATTAATATATAGGGTTCGAACCCACGACCCTACTATTGTAATGCAAATTCATCATGGAGACCTTCTTTAGTATTGCTTTTGTATAAAACTATTATTTACGGATTTTATCGCGCTTAATTACTTTAATTTATTTTTATTATTATCCCGACGTTTCGGGTGCTTTACAGCGCCCATGGTCACGGGGGGGGACTGAGATGTTTGACGTCCCAATGTCATAGTTAGTCCGGCTACCTTCAGTTTTTTTAATATTAATTTTTGGTCCGATTTACGCAAAACGAGCTTATAGTATCATGAAGTCTTGCAGTGGTATGCTTGGGTTTGGGTTTAATTTTGTTAATTATAGGATCCCAAGCAGATGGTAGCACCCAACCATCTTCTCTATTGAAATTTGGATGTTTTTTAATTTCAATAGCCTCGCGTATCATCCTTGGTAGGAATCGGTGTTCTTTTGCGAGAATTTGTGGTTTATCAAATCTAATGTAATGGTGGGGACGATCTTGAACATGTTCGCAGACTGCAGACTTCCCGGAGCGTCGGTGCTTCACATCAGCTATATGTTCCTTCACGCGGGTTTTTATAGATCTCTTTGTTTGACCTATGTAAGAGAGACCACATTCACAATCTAGCTTGTACACACCTGCATCTTGTAGAGGAATATTACATTTGATGGATGGTAAAAATTGACTAATCTTCTTCAGCGGCTTGTAGTATGTCTTAATGGACGCTCCTTTCAAGATGTAGCCAATCTTGTCTGTGACTCCTCTAACATATGGTAGTAGAGCAGGCGCGCGCTCGACTGTGGCTGGCTTCACTCGTTCACTGTGATGTAGGCGCGGGACCCGAAGCTTGTTGTCTTGCAATACTTCGGGTACACCAACAACAAGCATTAGATTTGATAAACCACAAATTCTCGCAAAAGAACACCGATTCCTACCAAGGATGATACGCGAGGCTATTGAAATTAAAAAAACATCCAAATTTCAATAGAGAAGATAGTTGGGTGCTACCATCTGCTTGGGATCCTATAATTAACAAAATTAAACCCAAACCCAAGCATACCACTGCAAGACTTCATGATACTATAAGCTCGTTTTGCGTAAATCAGACCAAAAATTAATATTAAAAAACTGAAGGTAGCCGGACTAACTATGACATTGGGACGTCAAACATCTCAGTCCCCCCCGTGACCATGGGCGCTGTAAAGCACCCGAAACGTCGGGATAATAATAAAAATAAATTAAAGTAATTAAACGCGATAAAATCCGTAAATAATAGTTTTATTCAATGTGTAGTGTTCGCGTAAATTTAAGAAATCATTATTGCTTTTGTATCATTGAGTTTAATATCATAAGTCCCTAATATAGGACTAGTCATTGTGCTACAGTACTTCAGGCAGTCGGGCTCCCGACTACCCCATATATATGTACAACTGCAGGTATGTACCTCCGACAGCTTCCTCCATACAAGACATCTATACGTGAACTCCTTCCACAACTTAGAAAAATTTTCTTTTATACACGAACACCTCCCATGACTTAAACAATTTTTAACAAATTTTCTAATTATCTTATAAACGTTATTTAACTTAATTTTATAATATTGTTTGACTTGTATTTCTATTATTTATCTTATTTTAAATATTTTTTCAAGTTTTTAAATAAATTTATTTATTACGAAAAACAATAATTTCGCCTTTAATTTACTATGTTATTGGGATAATGTCTGAAATATATTAACTTTATGTTTATTAATTTAACTTAATTGCTTAATATATATCTTTTAAGACTATTTTTGACGCCCCTTTATATTGAATTTAATTATTAATAATAATATTGGGCCGTCACACATTGTTCTACTTAAAATTAAAAATATCTCATTGCGGTATAATGTTCTTTGCACTTGTTCGTAAAGTTGTCGTTCCGTCGTCAAATTTGGCGGGAAATCTCACAAAGCTTTTCATTGCAACATGTCCTAGGTATGCTTGACAGGATTTATGTCGGGTGACTGTGAAATCCCACCCAAAACTTGAATATCCTGTCTCGGAGAGTGGCCGACACCAGCCGCTCCATATGGGAAGGATCATTATCGTGAATTAGTAGAAATTCCTGGCCCATTTGGATTCTTTTTGAGACGATAATAGGCTCTACTAATAATAAAATACTTCCTCGTGGTATTTTTGTGCAGTCATGTTGTCTTGAATCCAAACGAGCTGTGTTTGTATTAAGATAAAATATTTTCTTAAAAAAATACACCACTTCAACAATGCTTGTGCTCGTTCATTACCTTCTTAAATCACTCCTGGTACACGACAGTAGTAGAATGCGCTTCATCTTAAGCTTTTTGAGTTTCGCAGTCCATAGCCTTAACCATTAGATAAGTGTCGCCTTAAAACCATCTTCAAATTATCACAAGCACGACAAAATAAAAGATACCACAGCATTTACTTACCATCAGGTTGAATGTGTGTTTGTTTGTCACCCTTCCATCTATAAAAGAAGCTTAAGTTAAAACAGTAATTAAAAACCTGACTGTTTAAAAAAGTTTACTAAAAAAGAGATAAATTACATACCCCGTGTTACTTGACACCTCATATGTCAAAATTCATCAAGCTATTTACGCTACAGAGCTTATCAAAGAAATGGACATAGGTGCATCAAATATAAATACTCTTGCAAAACATTACTCTCCTTCTCGAGCAGACGGATAAAAAGTACCTTTCTGTCTCATCACAGTATTTTTAACGCTTTGAAAACTGAGATACGATAGCGACAAACTCTTTATACACAATGTCATACTGGTAGGTATTCCCGTTTCCTTTGAAATATCAAATGTTAAATCTGCGACTGACACGTAGCGGGCGTTTAATTTTCGACTAGGGTCGTCAAAAGGAAAATTATCGGCTGTGCGTATAATCTGTATAAACAAAATATATTTGAAATAATCGCCTCTAACTGAGAATAACAGTAACCTGCTTATGAAGTTGTGAGTCTTCTAGCATAATTGTTTTTGTAGATGTTGGTGAAAAGCAAGCACACTGTACACATTAATGTTTAATTAAATGTATGTAGACGAAATGCAGGAAGCTAAAATTTATACATAATATTCATTGTTTACGTTCATACTGCTCATGTGAAACGCATAATAGTCTGTGGTCAAACAGTACTGAGTAGAAAATAGTCACCAAAGAATTTTATAATGTTACCAGAAACCGCTTACCATTAGATACGCTTTAAATGCGTTTTCTCGCTTCAGTTTTAAAAAAGAAAGTCTACCTGTTAACTTGGCTACAATTGAATTAAATAATTAATAAATAAAATATAAGCTTATAATTTGTTCCTTTTACGGTATATAGTCTTGGTAAACCCACAAACTTTAATGTAAATAGCGACAGCACACAGTCCCCAGCAGATGCTATTCAGAATGAATTTGCATTTCGTATTACGATAAATTTCGCCTCGGGTACCTTCAGCAGCCACTCGAAGAGAGAACTGCCTCAATAAACAACTAATAACAAACAATAGTCCAAGTTCCCTTCCCTTACTGTACGAAATCTAGTACAATAATGGTATTAAATAAGCGTATGAAAGTATTTTTAAGTACTTATGTGAACATTTTGAACGAAAAGTCTTACGGATTAAGAAAGTAAAATTAAAACCTTAACAGAACTTTTATAATTATGTATTTCATAATCGATTGGTATATTTTTGGTACTCTGAAATAAATAACTAACTGTTAAATATATCACATAATGTCACTGACAATTAGTTCTTTCCGCAACCAAGAAGGGATAAAGTGTAAGTGTGTAAAATGTCAATTACATTTGCAATTAGGTAACTTCTCAAGTTTCTTTTACAGGATGTGGTGACAAACGAGCACACAGTCCACCTGATGGTAAGTGGTTGCTGTAGCCCATTGACATCTACATCAATCCTCGATAACGAATCAAAATTCAGATGCGTTGTCACCCGTGAGGACAGGAAGATAGAATGCCTCTTTTTTAGTAAAAAGGGTTTCCGGTTCTCTACACTCGCCATACGAAATACAGCAGCATCTACTACTTTACGCTGGTATTCTGTGAGAGCGTGGTCCTTCTCCAGTCGAGCTAAAACTATACTTCTAATATAACTGCAGCATTGCTCTACCACGTATAAAGTTAGGTAAGTTGCACCAATTTGATGAGTATTTGCTTTCATATCATATTCCTCTGCACTGGTATTTCCAATACGTACGTATCGGAAACTGCAAAAATATCCACTCCACGTCTGAACAGAAGATGAAATGTTGCGCTTCACTGTGTAAAATTATAGAATTTTTAGTATTCTCGAAAGTACACAAAAGTAGCCGTGTAATGGAGTCATTAGAAAATATCGCGTTTAATTTAACTTACTTTTCATTCCCGACGTTTTGGGTGTTTTCGTATTGGGACTGAGGTGTATGTCATGTGATCTGTTATTCTGTGTATTTCGTTATAAGCAACAGGTAAAAACTGAAACAATAAATGTTCAGCAGAATTTTTCTGATAACAGTTTAGTTATAATAAGAATCCTGTTTCCAACCCCATGAGTCTATTATAGGAGGACGACTATATTGAGCAGTAGACTTCGATAGAATTTAGTCTCTAGAACCATGCAGTACAGATTATCTTCATTGTTGCAGATCATCACAAGTCCACAGTTGAACATGGACTTTTGCTAAAGTTTCGACTAAGTACAGCCCTAAGCAACGTGCATCCATCGATTCCATGAATTTGAAAAACTCCAGGTAGTTTTCCACTGGCTCCTGATTTACTTTGATTTTCTCATACAGCCACCACGTCATTTTTATAAACATTTTACTGAAACGATTTAAATCTTTTTCTTCAAAATAGGATTTTTTCTGTATTGAGGACGCTCTTTACATACAGAAATTGCACAAGGACAAACTGACAATCCCGAAACAGTTGTTTGTAGGTATCAAATATACATATTACTAGTCTGGCCATAAATATTGTTACATAAAATCTTTTCTTTTTTCAACTTTTTAATTATTTTGAATTTGGAACGCGTTCATTATTTTTAAAAGTACTTTCGATTTTGCGCCATTTTACATATTTTTTCGTGTTCATTATCAAATTACAATATGGAATGGGCTATTGAAGAAAATAATCTCGCGTTGCACCAAGAACCAAAAAACCACAAAAAAACAAAATGATGAAGTGTACACTCATAGATCTAAAGAAGCTGCTCAAGTAGTCGACAAGGTATAACCTGGTCATAATCCTGCGTGAATGATGGTTTGGTGGGGCGTGACTTATCAAGGCGCCACAAAGCTACATTTTTGTGAAAAAGAAGTGAAAACTTCAGCCAAAGTGTATCAAGAGACTTTTTTGGATCGTGATCGAACCTCTCAGCAATACACTTTTTAAAAATGTACCGTGGACTTTCCAGCAGGAGTCTACACCTGGTCACAAGGCACGAACTACCCAAGCCTGGCTTGAAACCAACGTTCCGGACTTTATAAGAGCTGAAGACTGGCCCTCGTCTAGCCCAGACCTCAACCCTTAAGACTACAAATTATGGTCAGTTTTAGAGAACATGACTTACTCTAAACGACACGGCAACATTGAGTCTCTTAAAAATCTCTGCATCAAGCAGTGGTAAAATTTCCCGTGGAAACAGTGCGTAAATCCATTGATTTGTGGTTAAAGGCCTGTATAAAAGCCAAAGGTGGCTATTTTGAATAGAATATTGTTTTTGCTGAGACTTTAAAAAATATGTACAGGTAAGTTTTAATAATATTACATTACTTCTTTAAAAAAATGCGTATTCATTTTTAACAGAACTTATGGCCGGACTAGTTATATACTACAAATATAATTATAATACAAATATTTGTTCCTTGCGTGATCCAAACCCGCGACACTCCTCGCGGCATTTCACTCCACTCGAACCACTTCGCCACAGAGCTGTCTCTTAAGATGATCTATCATCATCACACAAACTGGAGGCGAAAGTTGATAATGACGACTTGAAAAATACAGGCATTCAGTCAGTCATTCACCTCAAAACACTATTGAATTTGTAGCCTTTAGTGCTAATGACGCAATTACTCAATATATGTTATAAAGTGGCTTAATAAGTTAAAATTAATATAAGTTTTTTTTTTATAGAAGAGGGGGCAAACGAGCATGCGGCTCACCTGATGTTAAGTGACTACCGCCCATTAACAACCGCAACACCATGGGAATTGCAGGTGCGTTGCCAGCCTTTTAGAAAGGAGTAAGCTCTTTTATTGAAGGTCCCCAGATCGTATCGGTCCGGAATAATCACCGGTGGTAAACTATTCGACAGAGAGGTCGTACGCGGAAGAAAACGCCTTGTGAAACATACAGTGGTGGACCGCCAAGCATCCAGATGGTGTGGATGGTATCGGGACGTTTGCCGCGTAGTGCTTTCACGAAATTTGGCGGCTGGGATTAATCCGAACAATTACTCAGAGCACTCTCCATGGTATATGTGAAAGAAAATGCAAATAGATGCAACATCTCTTCGCAGCGGCAGTGAATCGAGCCGATCGGAAAGCACTCGGTCGTCGACGATTCGAGTCGCTCTGTGCTGGATGCTGTCAAGTGCAAGGAGCTGGTACTGGGGTGCCCCAACCTATAGATGAGAACAGTATTCCATGTGCGGCCGAACCTGCGCCTTGTAAAGTTGCAGGAAGTGTGCTGTTATGAAATACTGTCCCGCTCTGCTGAGCACGCCAAGCTTAATTAGAAGTTACTAAGATGCAACTAGGCACTGACTGCATCTTTTTAAAAATGTTCAGGAAAGCAGCAAGTTCTTACAAAATAATGCCAAATATCTGCTATCGTGTTGATTATAGTGATAGTGAAACATTTTATTTTAACCTTTAGTGTTGATAATGTACCTTTTGCTCGATTTTTTTTAAATAATTGTGTCGTTGATTATTTACTTAAAAAAAATAAAAATCTGATGTTTTTTTTTCTAGTTTTCTTTTAATTACAATGTTTACTTCATACATTCAAACGTGACAATTATGCATCAGTTTCAAAATATTTTTTTATAGAATTATGGTAGAGCCTGTCAATAAATATAAGTTTCATAAACCACAAATAAAAAAATTACCATCAACTTCTTTACCCTATCCTATAAAAATATTTTATAGTGTCAAAGCGCAGTAGTAAGCAGAGAGAACTAAGTGCAATATCATATAAGCTATTCATAATCACCAAGATCATAGGTTAGGATAGGAACCTGGTAACATACCAAAATTGATGTACCTTTGATAAAATGAATGTAATTATATACCGTGTAGTGATGGTGTAAGCTTATCCACTACCCCATATCATACCATAGGTGTCGTAAGAGACGACTGAGGAAAAAAATTCAAATTATTAAATCTGATGTAGTGACGGGGGCGATCCTGTACGTATTCACAGACTGTAGACTTCCCGGAGCTTCGATTCTTCACGTAAGTTATATTTATAAAAAACATCGAGTGTATACTTGAGTGTACACTCTTTGTTTTTTATGATATATATACTCAGTGAGTACACTTTCTTGCGTCTTCTTACAAATCTAACAAGGAATCTAATCGCTTCATAAACGTAAATAAAGACATTTTATTAACATTTATTATCATATACCAGATGATGCATACTGTACATAATTTATTAATATTTTATCAAATATGTCTTGTTATCCTAATTATTATTATAAGTCATTTCTAAAGAATAAAAGCTATTAAATATTATAATTTATTTCAAACAGCGGAAAGGCGCTTAATTTGTACAAAAGTAATTTGACCCCGACGTGATTTGAACACGCAACCTTCTGATCTGGAGTCAGACGCGCTACCGTTGCGCCACGGAGTCCTTACATAAAAGCTATCAATTATAAAGAACTTTATAAATTGATACCGGATGACACTATTTCTCTATCACCAACCCTTAAAAGTTTACTGCTGTACATGGTACTTCTACCGTTGGGGAGAATCTTCTTCACTTTATTGACACTCTTATCGTTCTTTCGTAATTTGACGATCAGAATAACTTTTCGGCACGTATGTGGTAGAGATGCTTATACCGCCATCTGTTGGAAACCACAAGTCCTTTTTTACTTGTTGATTTGTTATTAAAAAAAGCTATATGATGTATTCCTAATAATACACCAAAAAAATTGAAGATGTCAAAAATTTATTAACTAAGATCCGCGTAAACATGTAAAATTATTTGATTAAGATCCGCGTTATAAATTATTAGTCACCTTATCAAAGCAAATTAATTTTTATATATTTAATTAAATGATTTCCGCAAAGTAACATATAATTCTATTGGATATCAAAAAAAAAAGACTTGTTTATATTCTATTCGTAAAGACCTTGATTAAATATTTTTGGAATAATGTCCGTTTCAATCTTTCTTTCAATCTATACAGCCCGTAGGTACAAATAATTGCCACAGTTGCCAAGTGGGTCACCATTCCGCAGTTTTTACTGTATTATTGCGTTCTTATCGGGAAAGTGCTACTGCCCATCTCCTGTTTCGTTTTTATATATCATCATCATCACAGCCCTTCACAAGTCCACTGCTGAAGATAGGCCTCCCCCAAGTAATGCCACAAACCACTGTCCTGAGCCACCTGCATCCATCGACTTCCTGCATATCTTACCAGGTCGTCACTCCATCTAGTGTGGGGTCGCCCTACACTACGCCTACCGGTACGAGGCTGCCACTCGAGAACCTTTCTTCCCCATCGGTTATCGGTTCTTCGAGCTATATTGCCGGCCCATTGCCACTTCAGCTTACTAATCCGTTGGGCTATGTCGGTCACTCTGGTTTTACAGCGGATATCCTCATTTCTGAGTCTATCACGCAGAGAAACTCCGAGCATAGCCCTCTCCATAGCTCGCTGAGCGACCTTGAGCGTCCTCATACGGCCAGCAGTGAAGGACCACGTCTCTGATCCGTAAGTCATCACTGGCAACACGCACTGGTTGTACACTTTAGTTTTCAGAGATTGAGGTATACCTGACGAGAAGATGTGTCGTAATTTCCCGAACGCTGCCCAGCCGAGTTGAATCCGTCGATTGACCTCTCGATCGAAGTTGGACTTACCTAGTCGGACTATTTGTCCCAGGTAAACGTACTCGTCAACAACTTCGAGCATAGTGCTCCCAACAACTACCGGCATAGGTGTGACATGGACATTAAACATGATCTTTGTTTTGTCCATGTTCATTTTAAGACCTATCCGTTGGGAGGCAATATTGAGGTCACTGAGCATAGTGCTTAAGTCCTCCAGCGATTCTGCCATAAGGACTATATCGTCGGCAAATCGAAGGTGAGTGATGTACTCTCCATTGATGTTAATACCGTATCCTTTCCAGTCCAGTAGCTTGAAAACGTCTTCCAAAGCAGCGGTGAAGAGTTTCGGGGATATAACGTCACCCTGTCTTACACCTCTCTGCAGTTGGATAGGTTTCGAGCTCTGGTTCCGTACTCGGATAGCCATCGTAGCCCTACTGTACAAACACTTCAGCACTTCGATATATCGACAGTCAACTTGGCACCGCTGAAGGGACTGCAGCACCGCCCAAATTTCGACGGAATCAAAGGCTTTCTCATAGTCCACATACGCCAGGCAAAGTGGCAAATTGTACTCTTCAGTCTTCTGTACAATCTGCCGCAGGGTATGTATGTGGTCTATGGTACTGAAGCCTTTTCGGAAACCGGCTTGTTCGGGAGGCTGGAAGTCGTCGAGTCTGCGTGCGAGACGATTCGTAATGACTCTCGAAAACAGCACGTAGACGCGGCTCAGAAGGGAAATCGGTCTGCAGTTCTTCAAGAGAGCGTTGTCGCCTTTCTTAAAGAACAAGACCACCGCACTTCTGCTCCACGCTTCTGGAGTAGTGCCACCATGGAGGACGGAATTGAAGAGCTTCTGAAGGACTTCAAGTACCGGTGTTCCACCCGCTTTCAGAAGCTCCGCTGTAATTCCATCCTCGCCTGGGGCCCTGCCGTTTTTAAGGTGCTGGAGAGCCATTCTAATCTCGCTTAGACTCACGTCCGGGATATCATCGGAATAGTGTCGGATAAGACTTGCTCTTGGATCGTTACTCACACTTGCGTGTGGCTCCAACGATGATGTGTACAGCTGCCCATAGAACCTCTCAATCTCACTCAAAATCTCAGGTGTCCCGGAAACGATGCTGCCACACTCAGTCTTCAGCCTTGACAGTTGGCTCTTACGGGCAGACAGATCTCTGGCAAAGACTTTGGAGCCCTGGTTCCGCTCGACCGCTTCTTTAATACGAGCAGTATTAAAGTTGCGTAAGTCTCGCCGCCTGCATTTGGAGATCTGTCTGTTCAGTTGCCAGTATGCTGTCAAATCTATTGACGATTGCAGCCTCATCTCCCGTCTAACAGCCATGAGATTAAGAGTGTGATCGGAGAGTTTTTGTGTTCTTCTGCGGCGGGTCTTGCAGAACTTAGCTCCGACCGCATGGACAGTTTCCACGAGCTTGTCATTCACATCGTCCACTGCATTGCAATCTTGTAGGCACTGAAAGCGGTTGTGTAACTCGAGCTGAAAGTTTTCGGGATTTTGAATTAGAGCACGAGGGGGGACGGAGCGTTGACTTCATTAGACGAGACCTCTCCAACGTAACGTTTAGGTTCAGTGTGCCTCTAACCATTCGGTGATCGCTGCCAGTTTTCACCCTTGCGATCACTGAGACATCACTGAACAGTTGGCGTCTGGTCGTCATAATGAAGTCAATCTCATTTTTTGTCGAACCGTCGGGGCTCGACCAGGTCCACTTCCTGTGGGGCCGCTTCTGGAAGCTTTATATATATATATGTATATATATATATATATATATATATATATATAATATATATATATATATATATATATATATATATATATATATACAAGAATTGCTCGTTTAATAGTATAGGATTCTACCTTCAGTTTGTACAGTTTTTCCTATTATAAACGTAGTCGAGACCAGGTGTGCTTTAGTCCGTAAATCTTTATTAGCTGTTAAATCAAGTAATTGTTAATTAGACAGCCAAAATGCCACGATTTATTCCATCAAATAGAGATAAAAACCCCACGGAGCACATAATTTTCATGTAACTGAATAAGTATTCAGTAGAATTCTATTATTTAATTTAATCGGTGACGACCACGAACATTATTTATTTACTATATAAATATGGCATAAAAGTGATGTTGATTTTGTTAAAAATTCTGTTTCTCTTAAAAATACGCTATTAGCTCTACTGGCGGTGAAAATCTATTTGATGATATGACCATAGCATGAAATGGCAATGTTGTGTTAGTTAAAGTTAAGCTATAAGGATAATAAAATTTTTGGAAAAAACTTACAGACAGACCTGTTTTAATTAGTTTATACATAAATTAACCTAAAAACCGTATCAATTTCCATATTTTTGATAGATCTCACTATCATCCATTTAAATTATAACACTTTTAAAATGAAATAACGAAAAAACCAAAAAATAAACATTAGAACAAATACCTCTATAAATCTAATTATTTGAACATATAAATGTAAGTTATTTAATTTATTAAAAACTGTCCTATTGATGATAGATGGTGCTGTGTGGAAAACTAAAACGTATATCGGGGGCTCACAAATATAGAAAAGTGTAGAAAAGTTATTCTGAGGTCGTCGGCGTAGTTTCAAATTATTACAAAACGGTTAAATATTAAAATTTATTTATAAATAATTCAATTTATAAGTAACTGAGTATAAAATATGCCATTTATTCCATTTGATTATAAAGAGCAGAGTTTTGAAAACTAAAACGTCGTCAACAAAGGTTTAACTTAAATTTAAACTTTATTTATAGATATGTTATTTATTTGAAATAATAACCCTTCATCCCGCTTATAACTAACAAGATCATATTGAAATTAGTTATATATTTATTGTTTCAGTTTTTACCTGTTGCTTATAACGAAATACACAGAATAATAGAGTCACATGACATACAACTCAGTCCCAATACGAAAACACCCAAAACGTCGGGAATGAAAAGTAAGTTAAATTAAACGCGAGATTTTTTAATGACTCCATTACACGGCTATTTTTGTATATTTTCGAGAATAACCTAAAAATTCTATTACTTTACACAGTGAAGCGCAACATTTCATCTTCTGTTTAGACGTGGAGTGGATATTTTTGCAGTTTCCGATACGTACGTATTGGAAATACCAGTGCAGAGGAATATGATATGAAAGCAAATACTTATCAAATTGGTGCAACTTACCTAACTTTATACGTGGTAGAGCCATGCTGCAGTTATATTAGAAGTATAGTTTTAGCTCGACCGGAGAAGGACCACGCTCTCACAGAATACCAGCGTAAAGTAGTAGCTTAATGCTGCTGTATTTCGTATGGCGAGTGTAGAGAACTGGAGACCCTTCTTACTGAAAACGCGGTCTTTTGTTTTTTTTTGCTTCATTTGCGGTCTCAATATTTGTGCAGCCCACAAATAACTCCTCCGGGTTGTTCCCGGGAAATAATTGTTCTATGTTCAGATGTCTGCCTTGTGGTACCATGTGGAGCGCTTATAATATGAAATGGCATGAAATCTCATTATTTTTCGACGTAAGAAGTTGAAATTTCGTATGTTAAATATGCTTTTTAATCTACCACCATTTCAAAATGAGGTTCGTCTGTCCGAAGAAGCAACGGCTAAAAAACTTCACAGTAATCTTATTTGTTGTCGTAGTTACATTTACTTATTCGATTAAGAATTTCTGTGTACGCTAAGAAAGAATATGTATTTATAACGCAGTATCAGTCTGAATGTACAAAGAAGTATTCAAGAAGTTCGCTGTTCGAGTTCTTTGAAATTTATAGAAATTGTGTGAAATCTGCATTGATCCTAACAATATATGAGTTTTTTTTTTATAAAAGAGGAGGCAAACAAGCATGCGGCTTGCATAGTGGTAAGTGACGCTGTCGCCCATGAACAACCGCAACACCAGGGCAGTTGCAGGTGCGTTGCTAGCCTTTTAGAAAAAAGTAAGCTCTGTCCTTGAAAGTCAGGTAAACAATTCCACAGAGAAGTTGTACGACGAAGAAAATTCCTAGTAAAACACACAGTGGTGGACCGCCTAGCATCCAGATAGTAAGGATGGTATCGTGAATTTCGAGGCAATGAGCGTTCGTGAAATTTGTAAATTTCTCCTAGATATTCTCCTAGAATACGCGTGGCATCATGAGCACCCACGCTCAAAAATAGTGGGATGTCTTGGTCGTGGATTCTCAACAACGGATTCTCGGCCACCGGGGTTGCTGGTACTATCCTGGAGTGATTTTTTAATTGATTCTGCTACCATGTTAAGGGTAGGGGGTGAGGAAATTGCACCTACAAAGCGAAACGCAGAGGTAAATCTGTACTTCACGCTGGTATTTTGTGAGGTCGTGGTATCACCCCGATTCCAGCCGGCCCGTCCGTGTGACAGCAATAGCTGCCGCGTGGCTCTACCACTGTTAAATTATCATTAGCGTTTCAAGACAAAGTAGAATTTAAGCCATTAGATCATGGAAATTCGAACTTATGAAAACGGAAAATTTTTAATTCTTCTCAAAATAACTGAACAAAGCTATTGGATTTAGTTGTAAAGAGGAAATAAGTTTGAAGTGGAATTCTTGTGAAATGCAGTTTCATTTCAAACTTTCTTTGCAATGCGTCTTATTTTGTTTCAAAATATAGTGTCGTCATAGTATTTTAGTGAGGTAAACTGAACAGAAATAGACTTATTTTGTTGACCCCTGAGTGAGTTCATAACGCACCAAATAAAATCTGTTATGAAGTTAGATGTATTTGTATATAGTATTTTTTTTTGAATAAGGGTGACAAGCGAGCACACAATCCACCAGATGGTAAGTAGATGCTGCGGCCCATAGACACCATCATCTATCTTATACTTAGAAAACAAAATGCAGATACGTTGTCACCACTGAGGTCTAATATGGAATGCCTCGTTTACCTGTAAGAAGGGCATCCGGTGCTCTACACTCACCATATAAAACACAGTAGTAATAAGAAGTTATTTTTACTGGTATTCTGTAAGAGCGTGGCCCTACTCCGATCGAGCCAACCCATTCGTTCTTTAACCATGATATAGCTGCAGCGTGACTCTACTAGGATATCGGATAGTTACACCTTCATATTAAGACTAGCTGCATCGCAATTCTTTATAGTTTTCGTTTTCGATATAATTTTATAAGATTTCAGGAATATCTGCAAAAAAGTCGTTTAAATAGCGACTTATATTCATCACTATAAGTTACCGTCTTCATACAACACTTGTACGTATGTTTTATTTTTATAAGATGATTTTTTGGGTTAATTACATTTTAGTAGATAGGGAGAGTTCAGAGGTACAAAAAAGTTTAATTGTACTGCATGTGCGTATAATGTCGCTGCTTCCCACGGCATTATCTTGTGTCATTATCACAGATAATGAGAAATATTAAGAAAGAAAATTTAATAAGAGCCTAGTATAAACCCAGTATTGATTCTTATTCTGAAAAGCTTCGAAAGGCGAATTTAATTAAAACTACTTAATTCAGTATTCAACGAACAATGGTTGGACTTAGTAGGTCTTAACGCCCACGTTTGTTGTTATTCCACCATTGTTATCTATAGTTCATTGATATTTATTCTTATGTCAATATGTATATATTCTTTATTGTACACCAATAAACACAAAAATGATAAAAATATGAAATAAATTATGTAGGAGGTACTATATACTCGATCTTATCGCTGTGAAAGCGGTTTTTTTCTAGACAACCTTTTTGCGCAAAGAATTGCTGTTTACAACGAAGTATGAATAGGGAAAGTGTACAAAAATTAGATGATTAAGTAAAAAATTTAATAAATTTAAAAATAAAGTTGATGAGAGTTGATGATATGTAAGGTAGATACATTTTAAGGACGGGTATTATGATACATAGATATCATATAATATAAGTGTGATATATCAACATAATTACAGTCATTCACAGGTCCACTGCTTAACATAGGCTTAGTTCAAACGCCACAAAGTACGTTAAGATTCACCTGCATAGATGATGGTGTCTATGGGCCGCAGCATCTACTTACGATCTGGTGGATTGTGTGCTCGCTTGTCACCCTTATTCAAAAAAAAAAAATACTATATACAAATACATCTAACTTCATAACAGATTTTATTTAGAGCGTTATGAACTCACTCAGGGGTCAACAAAATAAGTTCTATTTCTGTTCAGTTTACCTCACTACAATACTATGACGGCACTATATTTTGAAACAAAATAAGACGAATTGCAAAGAAAGTTTGAAATGAAACTGCATTTCACAAGAATTCCACTTGAAACTTATTTCCTCTTTACAACTAAATCCAATAGCTCTGTTCAGTTATTTTGAGAAGAATTAAAAATTTTCCGTTTTCATAAGTTCGAATTTCCATGATCTAATGGCTTAAATTCTACTTTGTCTTGAAACGCTAATGATAATTTAACAGTGGTAGAGCCACGCGGCAGCTATTGCTGTCACACGGACGGGCCGGCTGGAATCGGGGTGATACCACGACCTCACAAAATACCAGCGTGAAGTACAGATTTACCTCTGCGTTTCGCTTTGTAGGAGCAATTTCCTCACCCCCTACCCTTAACATGGTAGCAGAATCAATTAAAAAATCACTCCAGGATAGTACCAGCAACCCCGGTGGCCGAGAATCCGTTGTTGAGAATCCACGACCAAGACATCCCACTCTTTCTGAGCGTGGGTGCTCATGCTGCCCCGCGTATTCTAGGAGAATATCTAGGAGAAATTTACAAATTTCACGAACGCTCATTGCCTCGAAATTCACGATACCATCCTTACTATCTGGATGCTAGGCGGTCCACCACTGTGTGTTTTACTAGGAATTTTCTTCGTCGTACGACTTCTAAAGGCTAGCAACGCACCTGCAACTGCCCTGGTGTTGCGGTTGTTCATGGGCGACAGCGTCACTTACCACTATGCAAGCCGCATGCTTGTTTGCCTCCTCTTTTATAAAAAAAAACTCATATATTGTTAGGATCTTTGCAGATTTCACACAATTTCTATAAATTTCAAAGAACTCGAACAGCGAACTTCTTGAATACTTCTTTGTACATTCAGACTGATACTGCGTTATAAATACGTATTCTTTCTTAGCGTGCACAGAAATTCTTAATCGAATAAGTAAATGTAACTATGACAACAAATAAGATTACTGTGAAGTTTTTTAGCCGTTGCTTCTTCGGACAGACGAACCTCATTTTTAAATGGTGGTAGATTAAAAAGCATATTTAACATACGAAATTTCAACTTCTTACGTCGAAAAATAGTGAGATTTCATGCCATTTCATATTATAAGCGTTCCACATGGTACCCACATTTCACAAGGCAGACATCTGAACATAGAACAATTATTTCCCGGGAACAACCCGGAAGAGTTATTTGTGGGCTGTACAAATATTGAGACCGCAATTCGAACCAATATATATATATATATATATATATATATATATATATATATATAATATATATATAATATATATATATATATATATATATATATATATATATATATATATATATCACTATGGCGATGGTTCGAATATAGAATATAGCCACTGTTCTACCGCGCCATCTTATATGTGTCTTATCTGTACACAATATGTATTAAATGGCCATCTTTTATTTAGCAAATTAATGCCAAAATCGGCGCTTTATTTTCTGTTTCACAAATCCGTCGCCAACAAGTGTCGGGTAAGCATGAAAGCGTTCGGCTTTGTTTCGCGGCTAATGAATTAGCTTGGGTGTTGACGGTAATTGTGCTGAGGCGGGCTTTTGGAAACTCTACTTGAATTGGTGATTATAAATTGAATCGATTAAAATTTGAACTGTGAAACGAAATCTAAATATTGTTAGGAATGACAGGCTAGCGAGCATGACGCCTCTGTTATGCAGTGACTTAGCAATGAGTTCCAGCGCTAAGGGCCGCGGATTCAAATCACGGACGGGACAAGTATTTGCATGGCCTAAAAAAATTATAAAGTTTACATACACAAATTTTGTGAAATGTATGTATGTAAACTGCCTCTTCAATACAGGAGAACATGCTAGTGTAAGGATAACGTAAAAATATGAGGGTAGAAAATACGAAGAAGTGATAATGGTACTCTCCCACTCATTTTAGCAATATAAAGCATAGCTTGCTTACCGGAGACCGATGAAGCTGTAAGAGCCACATAGGCTAACAGCACAACATCATCGAAACTAGAGAATAACTTGCGCAGTCATTCTACGAGTCTTAACCGTTGACGTAATTGTGCCCATCGTAATTTTCGTCACCTGTGTAGGGTTACAAAATATATGTCACAACCTATAATTGTTCTATCTTTCTGACACAGTAGAAGCTAAATTACTAAGAAGCTGCAGTTGGAAGCCAAAAAACTATGGTTTATATGGATATTTATAAAAGAAGTGGTAGTTGACTAGTGACCTTTTATACCTTACATAACATGCTAGGCAAGAAGCACAATTACACACAAAAACATAGAACCAGATCCAGACCAATATGTAAGAACAAAAATTTAAAAAGGAACGAAAATGAATGTGAAAGGTAACGTGAGTATAGTAATAACGTAGTTTAGCGTGTGAAAGGTAACGTGAGTATAGTAATAACGTAGAACATTTTATCGAAGTTTTTAATGAAATTTATTGATTTTGAAAGACAATATTAACCCTTTAATTTACTATAATATTCAATGTCTGAAATGCATTTATTTTAACTTTATGCTTATTAATGCATTTTTAATATTTTGTATATTTTTTCTAAGATAATTGTTGACGGATTTATGTATAGTAGTAGTTATTTATAATAATAATGGGCCGTCACAGTAGGTACGAAAGAGAACTTAGTTATTAGTGTTATCTAAAAACTCAAAATAAATACAAATATATACACTTATGTATACTTAGAGGAAAGAGGTAGTGAGATAAGTATAGGTGAAAAAATGAAAGCAATGAAAAGCAGGTAAGGCTGCCGGATATGATAGAGTTTCACTCGAAATGCTAAGGGCTGGAGAGGAAGTGGTGGCAGGCCTGCTGCACACCTTGTTAAATTTATGCTGGGAACTGAAGCGGGTACCGGTAGACTGGTGCAAAGCCGTGATAGTCCCAGTATATAAGGAAAAAGGGTCGCAGCAGGACTGTAAAAACTACCGTGGCATCAGCCTTCTTAGCATTGTGGGAAAACTGTATGCAAAGGTACTGATTGAAAGGGTCATGAAAGAAAGTAATGGAAAAATTGGGATGCGATTTGGGATGTACAGATCAAGTCTTTTCCATGCACATGATCGCGGAGAAGTTTTTGGCCAAAAACCAAAAGGTTTTTTGTGCGATCATGGACTTGGAAAAGGCCTATGATAGAGTGGATAGGGATTTGCTATGGCAAACACTGAAGTCATTTGGGTTGAGCGCTGGCTTGATACAGGCATTGGAGTCCCTTTATAGGGACTCTAGTGCTTGTGTTAGGATCAACGGGGTCTACTCGGACTGGTTTGACATCCATAAAGGTGTCAGACAGGGCTGTGTGGCTTCCCCGTGGTTGTTTGTTTTTGGACAGTTGTTTGCAAAAGTTGAAGAATGCGGATTAAGAATGGGTGAGTTAACCGTCAAATGCCTTTTGTATGCCGATGATTAAGTTATCCTTGCGTCGTCGGCGGCCGAGTTGCAAATGATGGTTACATTAATGAACAGATCATTAAAAGAAAGGGGTATGAAAGTGAACGCAAGTAAGACGAAGGTTATGGTTTTTGAAAGAGAGGAAAGTAAAACGATTTGTGAAATAAGAATAGAAGGGAAGTTGATCGAGCAAGTAGATGAGTTTGTATATTTGGGCTGCGTATTTAGCAGGGATGGGAGATATGATAAGGATATAGAACGACGAGTGAATGCGGGAAGTAGAGTAAATGGAGCCCTGCACTCTATTGTGAAGAGTCAAAATATGTCGAAAAAGGCACGTGTGGCAATTCACAATGCTGTGCTGGTCCCTACTTTAACCTATGGTAGTGAAAGTTAGGTGTGGCAGAAGAAGCACGAGAGTAGAATGAACGCAGTAGATATGCGGTCGTTAAGGAGTATGTTCGGGCTGAATCTTAATGACGACAGGGTAAGAAATTGTGTAATAAGAGAAGAGTGTGGTTTGCAAGATGATGTTGTGACCAGGATTAAGAAAGGAATGCTTCGGTAGTTTGGTCATGGAATGAATGAGGAAAGAGTGACAAAGAAAATTTATGTTGCAGAAGTGAATGGCAGAGTCGGAAATGGACGTCCTAGGCGAAAATTTATCGACCAAATTGGCGATTAATTGAAAACGGGCCAAATTAGGAGTACCCTTAACCGACGAGCATGTATGCGAAGGTATATGGATGTGAAGGAGGCGAGAGAGGTGTGTCAGGATCGTGCCAAATGGAAGTCTGTAGTCTCTGCCTACCCCTCTGGGTGACAGGCGTGAGTGTTCATGTTATGTTATGTTATGTATACATTAGTTTAGGAACTTAGTCATTAAGGTAAAATAAAAAGGTTTTTCTTTTAATTCAGTTTTTGTGGCGGTTTAATTTTTTTGTTAAAAAGTTTTTATTTTATAATTTTTGTGGCAATAATCTACTAATTACTACATCCTCAATTTTTGATTACTTTTAAATTAACTACTTGCCTTACTAAAGCTATTAACTGGTATGTATAGGTATACTTACATTAGTTTAGGAACTTAGTTATTAAGGTAAAATAAAAAGGTTTATTATTTTTTGATTTTCAGTTTTTGCGGCGGTTTAATTTTTTTGTTAAAAAGTTTTTATCTTCCGTGATTGTCGTATCTTAACAAATATCAAATGGGGAGCGCGAACTTCGAGACAGACATCAACACGGATGGTTGCTGAGTTAACAAAGATTTATAAAGTGAAAATTTTTACTTAAATTACATGGTTAATATTATTGGTGGTCATGGATGGTACAGGCACTAATATAGCCCTGAATACGAAGTAATTTATTTGAATATAACGATTAATGCCAAGGTACGAATAATGTAGTTTGTACCGGCGTTACTATTGCGTATTTTAACGTGAAAAAGTAGTTATTTTAACATAACTGTAATAGTTAGATATATGGTATCACGGACTTTTTTGTAGATATTAATATTTTTTATAAAACATTAGTACTTTACTTTGCTCTATTGTCAATAGTTTCCGCAGCGTACGCGATATATGGACTGTTTTGATATTTTTTCACACCGTGGGTTACATTAACGTTTCATACGAATCCCACACTTTTTTGAAAACATACTATAGCCTATGTTCATCAGGAATAATGTGATTCCATTGGTGAAACAAATTTTCAATTCAAACAAACAATTTTTTCCTCTTTATAATATTAGTGCATTTTTGCCGTGTAGTGGCGGTTGAGAATATCCACTACCACATATCTTCCCGCGGGTATCGTAAGAGGTGACAGAGGGAGACAGGCAGGCGATGGGCAGCAGCATCTTCCTGATAACAACAGTGATATAATAAATAACTGCGGTTGCCAACCCGCTCACCAAGCGTGGCAACTGTGGCAAATATCCCCCATGAATAACGACGCAAACAAACGGCCCCCAGTCCCCGGCAGCCTCGCTATTCCTGGCTACGGTGGCAACCATGGTAACGGCGGAGCAGAGGGTGCTAAGAATCTCCGGTGGAGGTTCGGTTGCCACCTACGACGACTCGACCTGGCAACATATAACACACGCACCCTGAGGACTAACGAGAAGATACTGGAGTTGGAAAAAGAGGTAGACAAGTTGCGCTGGCATATTATTGGATTATCCCAGGTCCGAAGAGAGGGGGAGGACACGGTAATCCTCGAGACGGCAACTTGTTCTATCACCGGGACGGCGACCATCTGTCCCAAGGAGGTATCGGATTTATTGTCCACAAGTCTCTCGTTAATAACGTTGTAAAGATTGGGAGTATTTCAACGAGAGTCGCGTACCTGATACTCTGAATCACCAAACGGTATTCGCTAAAGGTCATACAGGTTTACGCACCAACCTCGGCACATCCCGTGGAGGTGGAGGAAATGTATGAAGATATTTCCAGAGCCATGCATTCCTCCAAAACCCACTACACAGTGTTGATGGGAGACTTCAACGCAAAACTGGGCACAAGAGAAAACGGTGAGCTGAAGTTAAGGAAATTTGGAGTAGGGCAACGGAACCGAAGGGGCCAGCAGCTGGCTGACTTTATGGAGAAAGAGGAACTCTTTATGATGAACTCTTTCTTCCAGAAGTACCCCCACAGGAAGTGGACCTGATCGAGCCTCGACGGTCCGACAAAAAATGAGATTGACTTCATTTTGACAACCAGACGCCAACTGTTCAGTGATATCTCAGTGATCGCAAAGGGTGAAAACTGGCAGCGATCACCGAATGGTTAGAGGCACACTGAACCTAAACGTAAAGTTGGAGAGATCTCGTCTAATGAAGTCAACGCTCCATCCCCCCTCGTGTTCTAATCCAGAATACCGAAACCTTTCAGCTCGAGTTACGTAACCGCTTTCAGTGCCTAGAAGATTGCAATGCAGTGTACGATATGAATGACAAGCTCGTGGAAACTGTCCATGCGGTCGGAGCTAAGTTCTGCAAGACCCGCCGCAGAAGAACACAAAAACTCTTAGATACCACAATTTGAATTTCATGGCTGTTAGACGGGAGATGAGGCTGCAATCGTCAACAGATTTGACAGCATACAGGCAACTGAACAGACAGATCTCCAAATGCATGCGGCGAGACTTACGCAACTTTAATACTGCTCGTATTAAAGAAGCGATCGAGCAGAACCAGGGCTCCAAAGTCTTAGCCAGAGATCTATCTGCCAGAAAGAGCCAAATGTCAAAGCTGAAGACTGAATGTGGCAGCATCGTTTCCGGGACACCTGAGATTTTGAGTGAGATTGAGAGATTCTGTGGCCAGTTGTACACATAATCGTTGGAGCCACACGCAAGTGTGAGTAACGATCAAAGAGCAAGTCTTATCTGACACTATTCCGATGATATCCCGGACGTCAGTCTGAGCGAGATTAGAATGGCTCTCCAGTACCATAAAAACGGCAGGGCCCCAGGCGAGGATGGAATTATAGCGGAGCTTCTGAAAGTGAGTGGAACACCGGTACTTGAAGTCCTTCAGAAGCTCTTCATTTCCGTTTCCATGGGGGCACTACTCCGGAGGCGTGGAGCAGAAGTGCGGTGGTCTTGTTCTTTAAGAAAGGTGACAACGCTCTTTTGAAGAACTATAGACCGATTTCCCTTCTGAGCCGCGTCTACGTGCTGTTTTCGAGAGTCATTACGAATCGTCTCGCACGCAGACTGGACGACTTCCAGCCTCCCGAACAAGCCGGTTTCCGAAAAGGCTTCAGTACCATAGACTACGTACATACCCTGCGGCAGATTGTACAGAAGACCGAAGATTACAATCTGCCACTTTGCCTGGCGTATGTGGACTATGAGAAAGCCTTTCATTCCGTCGAAATTTGGGCTGTGCTACAGTCCATTCAGCGGTGCCAAGTTGACTGTCGGTATATCGAAGTCTGAAGTATTTGTACAGTAGGACTCCGATGGCTATCCGAGTACAGAACCAGAGTTCCAAACCTATCCAACTGCAGAGAAGTGTAAGACAGGGTGACTTTTCTCCCTGAAACTCTTCACCGCTGCATTAGAAGACGTTTTCAAGCTACTGGACTGGAAAGGATACGATATTAACATCAATGGCGAGTACATTACTCACCTTCAATTTGCCGACGACATAGTCCTTATGGAAGAATTGCTGGAGGACCTTAGCACTATGCTCAATGACCTCAATGGTGTCTCCCAACGGATAGGTCTTAAGATGAACATGGACAAAACAAAGATCATGTTTAATGTCCATATCACACCTATGCCGGTAGTTGTTGGGAGCACTATGCTCGAAGTTGTTGACGAGTACGTTTACCTGGAACAAATAGTCCGACTAGGTAAGTCCAACTTCGACCGAGAGGTCAATCGACGGACTCATTTCGGTTGGGCAGCGTTCGGGAAATTATGACACATCTCGTCAGGTATATCAATCTCAATCTCCTCAATCTCTAAAAACTAAAGTGTACAACCAGTGCGTGTTTCCAGTGATGACTTACGGATCTGAGACGTGGTCCTTCACTACTGGCTGTATGAGGACGCTCTAGGTCGCTCAGCGAGCTATGGAGAGGGCTATGCTCGGAGTTTCTCTGCGTGATAGACTCAGAAATGAGGGTATCTGCAGTAAAACCAGAGTGACCGACATAGCCCAACGGATTAGTAGGCTGAAGCGGCAATGGGCCGGCCATATAGCTCGAGGAACCGATAACCGATGGGGAAGAAAGGTTCTCGAGTGGCAGCTACCCACTAGATGGAGTGACGACCTGGTAAGACATGTAGGAAGTCAATGGATGCAGGTGGCTCAGACCGTGCTTCGTGGCGTTCCTTGGTGGATGCCTATGTTCAGCAGTGGACTTGTGAAGAGCTGTTATGATGATGATGATGATGATGATAATATTAGTGTAGATGTAGAAGTGTAGATGTAGACAAATCATCATAGTCCGCATAAATTCTGCGTTGGTAAAAGCGATTTTTAGGGTTTTTCATTAATTATAGCCCTTCACAAGTCCACTGCAGAACATAGGCCTCCCCCAATGAATGCCACAAAGCACGGGCCTAAGCCACCTGTATCCATAAACTTCCTGCATGTCTTACCAGGTCGTCACTCCATCTAGTGGGGGTATGCTCTACATTTTTCCTGCCGGTACGAGGCTGCCTCTTGAGAACTTTTCCCCCAACTGTTATTGGTTCTTCGAGCTATATGCCGGCCCTATTCCTTATTTTAGTCCAATCAGAGGATTTTGTTCACTACTGTACACTATATATTAAAATAGAATTCGTAATATAGAGATTATTTTATTATTTTTGATTATTTCAAGTCAGTTTTTACCGTATAATTTTAATTTTTAAGGTACTTTCTAAAAAGACTCAAATCATAAGATAAATAAATAATACTGGATGCCATTGAGGCAAATAAATAGAAAATAAATTGAAAGCGCCGAGTAGAGATTGTGTGGATTTTACCAGTAACCGATCTTTGTGTACCTAACGTGACTTAATACGAGGTCGTTCAATTCATTGCGTCCTACAAAATCCGAAACATCAAACTTTTATCATTATATTATATCGAACATTCTGTGTACACTAACCTTCTGTATCGAACATTTTGTTTATACATGGTAGAGCCACGTTTGTTCGTAGCACGAATGGGTCAGCTTGATCGAGGTAGGATCATTCTCTTACAGAATACCAGCGTAAAATAGCAAGTTTAATGCTGCTGTGTTTCGTATGGTGAAAGTAGAGAACCGGTGAGCAGTTTCACTGATAACGAGGCATTCTATCTTAGTCCTCAGGTTATGTGACGACGCATCTGCATTTTGATCCTTAATTGGTGAGAAATATAGATGTCCATGGGCCACAGCATCCACTTACCATCAGGTGGACTGTGTGCTCGTTTGTCACTCTTATACTATAAAAACACCTTTATGTAACAGTCAAAAGCTGATATATTTTTAAAATTCATTTTTATCAAGAAAAATTGTTAACCTTACATCTTTTTTTTAAAATAGATATATATTGTTTGAAATTAAAAAATAAAACTCTCTTTTAATTTTTAATCGTTAAACTTAATGTGCGGGCGCATATTCATCGACCAGTAAGAAGTGGTGCCCATGGTTTTCTGGAATGGTCTGAAAATTCCATCAATAGCGACTATTTTTTACCTATCTTTCGTCATCGAGCTTCGATAGGGGATCAAAGGCGTTCTAGGTACCATCATAAAGTCCAACCCAAAAGGACATTTTTTTAAAAGTTTACTCGTAATAACATTATTTTGTTTAAAAACTTGTTGCCATATTGTAGGTATTGACATAATCCCGTTGCTCTGGAAATCTTCGGATAATTGATCAAAAAAATGCAACAAGTAATTTTGACGGTTGTCTCTTGATGTTAACCTAACACTCATAGTATTCTAAAGAGACCAAAACAGGTGAAAATCTGAAGGTGCAAGGTCAAGACTTTATTGATGATGCATTAACACTTCCCAACCAATCTCTATATTTTTGCTGAGTGGCCAAAAATAAGTGTTGTGTAGCATTATAGTGATGAAAGGTTATTGCTTTTCTGTTGATCAATTTCGGCCTTTTTCTATCAATCTTTTGCTTGAGTCTCATTAGTTGTTGGTAGTAGAGCTCCGAATCAATGGTTTTTCCCGGCGATAAAAGCTAGAAAGACTTTTTTAAATGGGTTAAAACTATTTCGTTTTTAACACTCCATTACGCGCGCCCCTGTTTGGGACGCGAGTGCTCGCGCGCTCTACATATGTAGAACTATTTTGTGTAAAGATTTTACAGGAACAATAAACAAATATAAAAATACTTCAATATCATATTAAAACAAACTTTAATAAGAAACTAAAATAGACGAAACATAACTGTTACCATTTATTAGGCACTTAATATCAGACTTCTTGTGAATTTTGAGAAAAATCAATGATTTTTTGGCATCAAACCTTCTCAGTCTCCTTTTTTTACTCGCTCATATCTTCCACACAGTCTTTATCATTTTTCCAACAGTCAAGGCATTGAAGAACTTGATGTTGAGGACGAATCCACTTTTTACAGATGTCACATTGTTTTCTAGTGGACTTATTGCGCGCTCTGTCACAAAAGGAACATTTCCAGACTTGACCAGTGTTGGGGAGTTGTGCTGGGCATGGTTGTAATTCCGATGGCTCTTTCGTGCCCAAAAGCATTTTCCCTTTCATTTTCAATGATTTTGGAATACTTTCAATATTTATTCTGCGTTGTATGCATGGCGCGACTAGGTGAAAACCAAGTTCATATAAAAAATCCTTCCTGGCCTTATTTCTGTAGTCCTTGTTTATTGTATGTACAATATAACCGTTTAAAACACTTATATTCATTAAATTAAAAAAAAGGTAAGTGGCCATCGCCTAGAGTTTTTGGAGACGTCATAAATACTACAAATTTTGTCTACAATGTCCACGCCATATTTGGTATTGTTGTAAAAAGTTATTATTTCCGGCTTACGTTTGCTGTTTGTAAATCGATATGATCATCATAGTGCATAGTTGAGTATATAAGCACCACTTTCTTTGATTTTGGCATGTAAGATACTAAAGTACCTTGTTTTTGAAAGCCAAAAATTGAACTCGTTTTGCTTCTGTTTCTTGTGATTTTGAATTCTTTGGGAATTTGTGGCTTATCTTTCTTCACAGTACCTACGACAGTAATTTTGCTACCTAAGAGTTCTAAGCATTGAGGTATATTCGTGAACCAATTGTGCATAGTGACGTTATAACCTAAACCATCCATCCAATGGGGTAAGCATTCGTAGCACAATGTCCACAACTTTATTTGATTGTGCGTAAGGACCATCTGGCTGAGCACCTGCGAATATTTCCATATGGTAGGCATAAGGTACCTTTGTATCCGTTAGTAAAAATATGTTTATCCCATACTTTGCTGGTTGCTTCATCAGTAATAACTTCTTCCAACCATCTCAAAATATGTGCCATCATTGTGCGAAATATAGTTACTTCGGTTAAAAATAATATTAACAAACAAATAAATTCATAATAACAATATTTATGCATAATATAAACACTTACAAATTATAAGAACGATAGGTAAACTTCCGACAAAAATGACACGCGAGTGCTCGCGCACTCTACTATTGTAGAATTTTAGTTTTAGTGCGAAATTTCTAACAAGTGCGATCGCGCAGTTTGCCGAAAGGGTACTAATTGTGATCACCAGCTAGTAATAGAGGAATACTATGAGTGTGTGCGTTAGACACCCACAATTAATGTTAAAATCCCACGAAATGCATGCCTGTTCTACAATAGTAGAACGCACGACTAATGGAGTGTTAATCCTCAATTCCTCGGCTATGTCCTAACTAGTAATATACCGATCTTGCTCCACTTTCTCAAAAAGGGCATCAACTTTATCCGTATGAGGGCGACTCGAGCGAGCTGCATCTCTGAAATTCATTCCGGGAAAATTCTAACACTGCCTTGGGTTCATAAACATCACAAATTTTTCTCGCGGCTTGAGTCGCATTGTTCCTTTTTTGTAATAAAACTTCAGAATGTATCTAATTTCTTCCCTCTGACTGATTCCCTCATTTTGGTGGAAGAATATCAATTCAAATAGCGGGAACTCAGAAGTTACGGGGTACATAGAAACGTGCAAACGTACGTATATGCTAAAAGAGCTTTTGTGAATAATAATTTCTCTTAATATGTTTTTATGAAAAAGCTTTATATTATTTTTTACGTTTTTAAAATAAGAAATGAAGTCCTTATGAATAAAATCATTTTGTATTGGAATTTTTTTCTTTGGACTCATTCGCCGATAAACTGAATGCAGTTTGGCGAGAAAATAGTAAAAATAATGTACTTTATTTATATATAATTTACCTTTGTATCAATAAATAAATTGAAAAAAAAAATTAGAGCTTCGAAGTTTAATGCATTTTCTAAACTCAATTAAGGCCATATAACGAGACATACTGTTGAGTTCATTGCTGTAGGAAGATACCTGTGTACATTTTTCTGTTAAAAGTGTCTTATCATTTATTTCTTCATTCATTTGTTCTACTACAGTCTATCAAAATTATGCGGCGGAACATAGGCCTACTCCATAGATTGCCTCAGAGAAAGAACATAATCACAACTCTGTATTGTGCTTACGATTTCTTCACATTGGACGTTAAATGTAGTACTGGACGCTGCTGAATGTGACGCAAAGGGGACACACTCAGCATTCGGCGTGGCGGACCACATTCGTTGTTTTTCAATGTGAACGGTTTCGTCTCTTTCAAAATTAATGAAACTATTTTACAATTTTTTTTCACGTTTCTTTAAGTATATTATCTGTTAATGATATGTTGGCACTAGTCATATTAATGGTAGTCATAAATAAGGTAAAATGCAAATTAGTCAAAAAAAGGAAAACCAAGGAAAACGAAGTATGGGTCGAAGAAGAACTTCTTGATTGAAAAACCTACGCCAATGGTTTGGAGAGAGCTCTCGTTCCTTATACAGAGCCGCGGCATCAAATATTCAAGTTGCCTTAATGATCGCCAACCTTCTAAAGAAGATGGCACTTTAAGAAGAAGAAGAATAAATAAGGTACGTAAGGGCAATGTCATCTTAAGCTTTGCTGCCATATAAAAACAAAACTAGTATAAGGACACAGACAAAAACACAAAGTCGTATATTATAACTAATATATTAAGAAAAAACAGTAAACAAGCTTTGGCAATAATAAGGGAAACTTAGAAAAACCTACTTAAAAAAAACTAACTACGCTACACCATACTTAAATCAACTAAAATATTTACAATAGTGTCTACCGTCAAAATGGTGTCGATAAAGCATCGGGCTTTTGACCCTTTATTGTTTCATTGACCGATGAAGAGCTATCGTATCACAAAGTCAGCTATGAAAACAAGACTATAATTTTTGAGTAACAAGAAAGTGACCATATTTACTGGATGACCATAACGTACTATATCGCGTACTATATTTACTATTCGAATTTTGTTTATTTTAAATCCTCAAGTTTTTTGGATGAAACATAGCTTAGATCCCTCCTGGCATGCTCAATCTGTACCTAAACAGTCATCAAATCTAATTCATGGAGATTAGTCCGGACAGACAGGCATATTTTAAATGGTTAATTATAACTTTAAATGCATAAAAATAACTCCCTCAGTTCAACACAAGGCAGATATTTACATATTACAGACAGAGACTTCAATTTTATTTATGCTGTGTGATTTTTACCGTCTGGAAAAATAGGGTGTAACAGGTAAACGAAATAGAAGCCTATGGCACTGATGTTTTACAATTTTTTATTTTTTATTTTAATTTACATTAACATATTAAGAAATTGATTTATCCAATAAATACTACTAATCTGAAAGAAACCTTAGGTACTAAAAATAACAACATAATTTTTGAAATAAATAAATAAATCGATTAAAATCTACCGAAATTCAAATAATACGTACCCAATTAGTAGTATTATTTACTAGATCAATTTCATTATATGTTAATGTAAAATTAAAAAAAAGAATATCAGTGCTGTATGTTTTTATTCCGTTCACCTGTTATGACCTATTTTTTTTCCAAACTGTAAAAAAGTTACCCAGTATGTATAGATTCCCGACGTTTTGAGTACTTCGCAGCACCTATCAACACGGAGGGTTAGGTACAGTAAAGTACTCGAAACGCGAATATAAAATAAGTTTATAAAATGTCATAAACCACATAAAATTAGTTTCATTCAATGAGCAGTGTTCCCGTAAATATGAGATATAATTATATTTTTTTTAGCTAACGCGTTTGGCAGACGGGCTTGCATTTTCAGTTGCATATAATATCTTTTGGACATGTCCCCGTTATCACCTGTTACGATATCCACGGGATAATTTTATTTTTATTTTTATTGAATAAGTATGATAAACGAGCACACAGTTCACCTGATGGTAAGTGGTTGCTGTGGCCCATAGAAATCTAAATTTATCCTCGATTAAGAATCATAACGCAGATCGTGCACCCCTGGGAAAAAAGGAGCCTCTTTTTCAAAAGCCCCGCTTCTACACTCACCATACGAGACATTTATCCTCGATTAAGAATCAAAACGCAGATGCGTTTTCTCCCCTGAGGACTAAGATGAAATGCCTCGTTTCCAGTATAAAAGGATCTCCGGATCCCTACACATATCATACGAAACGACGACGAGGATAGTGCACGCAATCGAGGGAAGGCGTTATGTGCTCTTGAAACTAGGTATGACTCGTATTATTACGCAAATCCTAGCTAATTAATTTTCAACACCTTTAACACATTTTTTACGACGATGGAAATACACGTGAAGAAACGTGTGGCTGAGAAAAAAATATTTGGGTTACATGTGAAGTTCTTCATAGGACTGATTCTGAATTAATCCTATTTTGATTATTTGTGAATTTTGGGTTACGTGACAAGAACACGTGAAGGCAGCAACACGACAGTCTCTTCCTAATAACAACTCAAAATAATAAAGAACTGCGGCTACCAAACCGCCGGCCAAGTGTGACAACTATGGGAAATTCCTCCCTATGAAACAATCCATGAGTAAGGCCTCAGCAGTGGCTGAACTTTTTTTAGGCTGTAATGGAAAGATGGATGGATGAATTTTTACAACTTAACTCTAAACTCTATATTGTTATTCGGAAGGGTCATACTTATTTGTATATCACATTAGAGGAGTAAACAACGTATTCACTACGAGTGTCCATTAATTTATTGCGGACTGTTTTACAGATATAAAGAGAGGTGTAACTGTGTCCGTCATCGTCGCTGGTGGTGATAGCAGAGCTGTTTCTTTTTTCGCTCAAAGGCTAGGTAATAGCCATTCAGCAAGAAGAACGCAGCTAGCTTTCTTGGCACGATACCTTGGGGAGTAGGATGGTGTGATAATTTTTGTTTTTAGTTTTAGTTTTTTACTATAGTTTTTTTTTTATATTGTATAGATTTAATTTTAACTCTTAAAAAG